>PVJX010014033.1:0-45899 GCA_004027295.1 Dolichotis patagonum
TGTAATAGCCAGATCTTGGAAACAACCTAAGTGCCCATCAACTGAGGAATGGATAAAAATGTTGTGGCATTTTTATACAATGGAGTACTACTCAGCTATAAAGAATGATCACATCGAGATATTTATAAATAAATGGACACGACTTGAGACCATTCTCTTAAGTGAAATAAGCCAAACTCACAAGGGTAAATACCATATAGTCTCCCTAGTGTGAGATTTGATAAGAGTATATAAGACTTTATGGTAAGCATGAGGCCCCATCTCATAGCTTTGAAGTCTTTTAAAGTTTTAAATCATCAGTTGGAATGGTGTTATCCTGTTTTATTTGACTATATCATACTTGATGGTATGAACAGCTGTTTGGAAGAAAACATTATGACAGCTATTGCTGATTTAATATCATCCTTCTTAGAAGTCCTACCATGCTTTTTTTGTTCTACTACCGTTGGTTCTATCCAACACATTGTGTCTTCTTGGAATTTGAATATGTGTGATAATTCAAACAATTTTTTTCTTTTTTATCATAAATGAGATATTATAGTACCCATTGGTAATTTTCTCTTATTTGATTCAGAAAGCCCCGTAATTCTTTCACTCTATGCATGGCTTTATACTATTGTGTTGTTTGATATTATTGTATTTGAAACTATGCTCAACTATAGCACAGTAAGAGATATGGTGTTAGCTACTGTTGATGTCCTGTTGTCTTAATGTAAAGTACTGTGTTGCCTATGTTTTCCTGTTCTGATATGCTCTGTACTGCCCCCTTTTGTTTTATTCTCTTTCAAAAAAAAAAATAAAAAACTAGCAGTCTTTTCCTGACTGTGATTTTGGTCATTGGCTTCTTCAGTGTCATGACTGTTTTCCTCTTTGCTACTTTTGTTTTTGCTTTGTTTTGTAATTTTATGCACTTTTACACTGTGAATGACAAAAGCTTAAAGAACTTAAAGCTTTATTGCACGAGGATACAAACATGCCTTTTGGATGATTATACAGTTTCTCTCACATCTTAGTGCTAGAAAAAGAGCTGAATATCCTCATTACTATTTAACATGAGAAAGGATGAAGAAGATCACAGGCACTTACTTTAATACTGTTACTCATTATTCTTATTGTACTAGTCATGTTTCTTATTGCTGAGACAAAATATCCATAACAGTCTCACTGTTTGAATGCCGACTTTGTATGCTTTAATTTTGTAACTTGAATAACTATTTCCAAGATGACAGTATGTAACTTACCAAGTAGTGATTTCTTCATAGTTTTTTTTTGTTGTTGTTGTTCTTTTCTTTTTTTCTTTTGGAATTCTGTATTGTTGCTACCCCTTTTTCTGTTTTGTTTTGTTATTTTTTTCTCTTTCAATAAAATTAAAAAAATAAAAGTCATTAATTTTTTCAATTAAAAAAATATCCAACACCAACAATTTAAGGAGTAAAAGTTCATTTTGACTCACAGTCTCCATCCATGATTGGCTGGCTCCAAGGCAGATATGGCTGAGGGGAGGGGCTTAGGAGAGGAAAGTTGATTACATCATGGTAACCAAAAAGCACAAAAAGAAAGGAGAAACTAAAGAGGGAAATATATCTCCAGAGTCTCCTCTGACCAGATGCTACCTCTCAGCAGCACATCCTGCTATGGATTTATCAGTGGATTAGTCCCCTGAAGAGTATAGCACTCTCGTGATCCACTCACATTCTAAAAGCCTCACACCTGTGCACAGGAGAATTTGGGAGGACATTCTGGACCAAAACCGTGTCATCACTATTAAATGCTTTTTGATTTCTTCTCGGTTCATAGTATTACAGCCTTGTCTTCTGAAATAAAAACTTCTTCTAATGTGCCATGTATAACTCTTCCTCTGTATCCTAGTGAACTGCTGGAATTTAATTTTTTAAACATTTTTATTTAAAGAGAAAACAAAACAAAACAAAAACAGGGATAGCAACAATATAGAATTCCAAGGAAAAAAAGGAAATAACAAAAAATCACTAAGAAATCATTACTTGATAAATTACATACTGTCATCTTGGAAATAGTTGTTCAAGTTACAAAATTAAAACTTACAAAGTACACATTCAAACAATGAGACTGTTAACAATTCAGCTCCACAATCTAAGATGGTCCTCCATCTTACACACTTAAACATACATGTAATTATATTCTTTAGAGCAATTTCTTTTCCTCTCTTTTTTTACAGTAGCAATTACACATTTTGGGTTTTATTTGTCCTACATTTCTTATTACTTTTTACACTAGAGACACAATGTGATATTTATACATATGATTCTCATTTATTTCACTAATGAAGATAGTCTCAAGTTGTCTCTATTTCCCTATGAATGCCTCAAGATCATCTTTCATAGCTGAGTAATATTTCATTGTATGAAAATACCACATCTTTTTCATCTACTTTGTGCTTGATGGGCATCTTGGTTGTTTCCAAGATTTAACTATTACAAAATGTGCTCCTATAAATATGGGTGCACATATATCCCTGTGATATGACCTTTTCAGTTTTTCTGGGAAAATACTCAGGAGAGGAATAGCTGGATTGAATGGAACTTCTAACCCTAGTCTTCTGAGAATTCTCCATACTAATTTCCACAGTAGTTGCACCAGACCACACTCCCAACAGTGAAGCACTGTTCCTTTTAACCTGCAGCCTCACCAAAATTTGTTTTCTTGATGGCAGCCATTCTTTCTGGGGTGAGATGAAATCTCGATGTTTTAATTTGCATTTCTCAAATGACCAGTGACGGTGAACATTCCTTCATGTATTTATTTGCCATTGGTATATCTTCATCTGAGAACTGTGTGTTCATCTCAGATGCCCTTGTTTGAAGAGGGTCTTTGAATTTGGAGGGCTTGATTTTTTTCAATTCTTTATATGTTATTGATATAAGTCCTTTGTCTGAGGGGTTGCTGGCTAAAATTCTTTCCCATTATGTAGGTTTTCTTTTCACTCTGTTGGTGATTTCTTTTGAAGTGTAGAAACTTTTCAATTATATGAGATCCTAGTTGTTGATTTTCTAAAGCATTTCCGGTGCAGTTTGCATTTTGTTCATGAATTTTCTGCTTACCCCTATGTCTCCAAGACTTCTACCTACCTTATCTTCCAGTAGATTTAGTGTTTTTGCTTTAGTGTTTAGGTCTTTGATCCATTTAGACTTTAGTTTTGTGCATGATGGTAGGGATTGATCCAGTTTCAGTCTTCTGCATGTGGTGAGCCAATTTTTCCAACACCATTTATTAAAGAGGCTATCCTTCTTCCAGTGAACATGTTTAGCCCCTTTGTCAGGTGGCTGAGTGTCTTTATAGTTGTGCTTGCATCTTCTATCCTGTTCCATTCATCCTCAAGTCTATTTCTTTGCCAGTACCATGCTGATTTTATCATTGTGGCTTTGTAGTACAGTTTCAAGAAGGAATTGAGATGCCTCCTACCTTGCCCTTATTGCCCAGAATTGCCTATGATATTCTAGGTTTCTTTTGGTTCCAAATGAATTTTAGGAGTGTTTTCTCTAGATTTGTGAGTTATTTCAATGGTATTTTGATTGGGATTGCATTAAATCTTTATAACAGTTTTGGGAGTATGGCCATTTTCACAATGTTGGTTTTTCCTAGCCAAGAGCAAGGAATATTCTTCCATTTTCTAATATCCTTTTTCAATCTCCTTTTTAAGAGTAGTATAATTTTCAGCATATAGGTCTTTTACATTCTTAGGTTGATTTTTAAGTATTTCATTTTTTTAGATGTTATTGTGAAGACCGATATTTCCATTATTTCTCTGTTGATTAGTTTCTTGCGTACAGGAATGCTATTGATTTTTCAGCATTGACTTCATAGCCAGCTACACTGCTGAATTTATTACATCTAGTAGTCTTTTAATAAAGTTTTTTGGGTCTTCTATATAGAGAATCATATCACCTACAAATAGTGATAGTTTAACTTCTTCCTTTCCTATCTTTATTCCGTTTATTTCTCTCTCTTGTCTGATTGCCATGGCTAGTATTTCCAGAACTATATTGAAAAGGAGTGGTGATAGTGGATATCCTTGTCTTGTTCCTGATTTTAAAGTGAAAGCTTTCAGTTTTAATTCATTTAGTATAATATTGGCCTTTGGTTTGTCATAGATGGCCTGTATAAGGTTGAGGTAGACATCGTGTATCCTGAGTTTCTGAAGGATTTTTTTTTTATCATGAATATGTGTTGGACTTTATTAAAGCTTTTTTTGTATCTATTGTGCTGAGCATCTGGTTTTTGTTTTTGGCTTTGTTGATGTGGTATAACACAGTTATTGATTTGACTATGTTAAACCATCTTGCATTTCCAGAATGAACCCCACTTGGTCATGATGTATAATCTTCTTGATGATTTGCTGCATTCTATTTGTCAGTATTTTATAGAGAATCTTTGCATCAATATTCATTAGTGAAACTGGCCTGTAATTCTCCTTTTTGGTTGGGTCTTTCTCTGTTTTTGGTATCAGAGTAATATTTGCCTCCAGGAATGAATTAGGGAGGATTGCTTTCTTTTCAATTTCATTGAAGAGTTTAAAGAGTATTGGCATCGAATCTTCTCTAAATTCAGCCATAACTCCATCAGGACCTGGGCTTTTCTTTGTTGGTAAGTTTTTAACTACATTTTCAATTTTAATAGCTGATAATTGGATTATTCAAAATTGCTGTATCTTCTTGATTGAGCTTTGTTAGTACATATGTTTCTATAAATCTTTCAATTTCCTCTGTGTTTTCCTCTCTATGTGAGTAGAGATTTTCAAAGTAGGTATTCATGACCTTTTGAATTTCCATGGGATTTGTAGTAATTTCCCCCTTTTCAGTCCTTATTGTGTGAATTTGGTTTTTTATTTTTTTTCTTTATAAGGTTAACTAGAGGTTTGTCAAGTTTGTTTATTCTCTCAAAAAACAGCTTTTTGATTCACTAATTCTTTGTAGTGTTTTTTAGTTTCAATTGCATTGATTTCTTCTCTAATATTTACTATTTCCTCTCTTCTATGAGCTTGTTCTTCTGTGAACTTCTTTTTGTAGAAGCTTGAGATGAAGCATTAGGTTGTTTATTTGTGCTTGTTCTGTGTTCTTGATACAGCAATTTATTACTTTATATTTCCCTCTTGAGACCAGTTTCATTGCATCTCACAGATTACAGTATATTGTGTCTGAATTTTGATTGAATTGTAGGTATTACCTTATTTCTTCTTTAATTTCACCTGTAGCCCACTGGTTGTTCAAAAGGTTGTTATTTAATTTCTATGTATTTATGCAGGTTTCCCAATTTCTTTTGTCATTAATTTCCAATTTCAGTGCACTATGGTCAGATATTATGCATGGGATAATTTCAATACCCCTTCATTTACTTAAGAATGTTTTATGGTATAATATATGGTCTATTTTGGAGACTGTCCCATGTGCAGCTGAAAAGAAAGTGTATTCTGATATGGTTGGGTGGAACACTCTGTAAACACCTAGTAAGTCCAATTGCTCACAGGTATGTTTCAGTTCTATTATTTCTTTGCAGACTTTTTGTCTATTTGCTCTGTCTCTTTGTGACAATGAGCTGTTAAGGTTCCCTGTAATACTTGTGTTCTTGTGTATCTGGTTTTTCATGTCCATTAGTATCTGTCTTATGTAGTTGGGTGCTCCTGTGTTTGGTGCATATATATATTTAAAACTGTTAGTTCTTCCTCTTGATTTTTTCCACTTATGAGTATGTAGTGACCTTCTTTGTCTCTTTTAATCATTTTAGGTTTGAAGTTCACATTGTTTGCAAATAGAATAGTTACTCCTGCTTTTTTCTGGGTTCCTGTTGCATGGAATACTGTTTTCCATCCTTTGACTTTTAATCTATGACTTTCCTTTGGGTCAGATCTGTTTCTTGTATACAGCATATTGTGGGATCATGTTCATTGATCCATTCTGTCAGCCTATATCTTTTGATAGTTGAATTGATGCCATTTACATTTATGGATATCACTTATATGTACTGGGTCAATTTTGTCGTGTTATGTTCCAATAGTTTGCTTTCTGCTTTTCCCCCTTATTTAATTGCTTGTCCTACCTCGTGCTTTCTTTCTGTTGTTCTCGATATTGTGGTCATTTTTATCTCTGTCTGGTATGTCTTTCAATACTCTTTCTAGGTCTGATTTGGTGGATGTGAATTTCTTCAGTTGTTCTTTGTCATGGAAGTATCTTTTTCTCCATTTAATTTGAATGGAAGTTTTGCTGGGTACATCAGTCTGGGTTGAAAGTTGTTTTCTTTTAGGGCTTGAAATATTTCACTCCAAGTACATCTTTACTTGAGGGTTTGTGCTAAAAAGTCTGCTGTGATATTAATGGGCTTTCCTCAACAGGTGACTCATGTCTTTTCTCTAATGACTTTTAGTATTCTGTTGTTATGTTTTATGTCTGCGATCTTAATTATTATTTGTCTGGGTGTAGATTTATGTTGGTTGTAACTGTTTGGCATTCTGTATGCCTCACTTATCTGCATATCAGATTTTTCCCTGTGTTTGGGAAATTTTCTGCTATTACTTCTGTGAATATTTTATGTCCTTTGTATTGACTTCAGTGTCTTCACTAATGCCTATTAATCTTATATTGTTTCTCTTGGCATCATCTTGAAGCTTCTGAATTCTCATTTCATGTTGCTTTGTTATTGTTAAAAATTCTATCTTTCATGATCACTAATTGTGATCCTGTCCTCAAGGTCCGAAATCCTATCCTCAGCTTCATTTAATTTTTTTTGCACTCTTTGAATAGAATTTTTTGTTTCTTGGATGTCTTTTTGAGTTTGTTTCATGAATTCTGCTTGTTTTCCATATTGTTCATTCAAGGTTTCAATCAGTTTCCGATGATCCTGTACTTTTTTCTCTGTTTCTTCTTTAGCTGCACTCAGCAACTCCTTTACTAAGGTTGTTATTTCTATTTTTACATGAAAGAGTACTTCCAATTTGAATTTCCCCTATAGCCTCATGGAGTTGTTTTTTTATTTCATGCACTATCTTTTCAGAGATTTCCCGTGTGTTACTTTTGGAGTCCTCTATTTCAATGTCTCCTGTACTTGCTCCTCATGGACTAGATGTTTGAGATTGCATTTTGCTTTTTCATTTTGCTATTTTCCCCTTTTGAGTTAGTGTTTGGCCCTGCAGTCCTGCTAGTGTCTACTGTTGGTAGTGTGTATCTTGGGGTCTTAATGTAAGGTTGATGTTTGTCCAGTTGCTGGGTCCCACAATGAATAGGTGGGCCAGTCAACTGACTTCCTGCTGCAGGGTCTGTTGAGTGAGTCCTATATTCTTCCTGGGCCAAGAAGCCTAGTAGTATTGATGTAGGTCAGGTTTTAGTTTCTGCTAGTACTTTATCTTCAGGTTATTCCAGGTCATCAAATCTCCCTGTCTATAGTGTTTGTGTCAGCTGAGGCCCTACTGTGCCCCTATTGTGTGCCTGTGTGTCTCATAAGCCCTTTTGATTTTCTCCAAGTTGGGGGAGTCCTTCTTGGCACACTCTTCACACTGCCTGATGTCTTCTGTATGTAGGAAGAGGTCACCCTCATGCTTGTCAGACTTACCAAGGTCTTAGAGTTAGTTGGAGGGAGCTTTACTACTGGCCCTATTTATCCACTGTACACCTCTATTTTAGGGGCATACTTACCACACTGACTGTAACCAGCTGAGATCTTCTGTTTTGGTGAGGCAGTCACTTAATCTCCCTTCAAGCCAGCACAGATAATCTGCTGTAGAACAAGGTTCCTTTGGGAGCAGAGTTCCAAGTTTGCCCTATGAGCTGGGATTCTGCAGAGGCATGTGTGGTCAGGGCCCAGGGGTGGATTCTTGCCCTTGCTGGCTGCTTAGAGTCCACAGTGGGTAGTCTGGTTAGGCCCGCTGGTCTCTCTCATGAGTCCTGGGATGGCCTCACATGCAAGGCATGTACTTACTGCCTGGGAACAGAGTTCCAAGTTTACCCCATGTGCGCTGGGATTCTGCCACCAAAGCGTGCTGTCAGGGCCCAGGGTTCCGGGTCCTGCTCGTTGCTTGGAGTTTACTGAGAGTCTGCAATTAAATTCTTAATAAATCCTTATTCCTCTATCAAAATAAACCTATATTTGAAGAAGAAAATTTCCTTTTGGCTCTTTCAACTGAAAGTAGAATTATTCTGTGTTGACTTATGATGCAATCTTTTGTATATTTACAGAGATTTGAAGGAAGAAAATAAGGAATGCTTAGAAATTCATGATTTATCTCATGGGTTTGTTTCTATCCTCCCCTCCTTGAATTCACAGATTGCTCCACTGTCTCTGTCACTGTGGTCCCCTTTGTATTCATATTTTATGCTTTTTTCTGACTTTTGTTTCTCTTATTTGTTTAATTTGTTCTTATTGGTTTTGCCAGAATCTATATCTTTATTCTGAAATGAAATTTTAGCAAAAGTTCTAGAAGATTGTGAAACCTGTATTTTATGTACATTAGTTCTTCATTGAAGACAACTTTCCTAATCCCACATGACATGGCCTCTACTGTGGTAGAAACTTAGGAATATTTTTTGACTACTTTTCAAAAGTAATTCTACTTAGTGTACTAAATGAGACAATTAGAATATAAAGTGGAGTGTGATCTGTAGGGTTAATTATCTGACATATCCAAGGAGGCACAATAAAAAGAAAAGAACATAATTAATTCAGGGAAGATATCACAGGAACAATCTGCAGCTTTACAAAGGATGACTCATGATCTGAGCCATGAAAAATTACTAGTAGTGCCATAGTAAGGTCCTCTATTTTTCTCTGCTGTCTCTATTTTCAGAAAATATCTCTGATAGTAAGACATCATTTTTTTATCCTTTATTTTTTTCTCCTGTTACCAACGTCTTTCACTTTTTCTCATCAGGTCTCACCTGCTTGGAAAAGTCATTTATTTTTGCTCTCTCAACTTTCTTACATCAATCATTGCTCTCTAGATTGCATTCCAGCCAGAGCACAATCCCTACTTATCAAATTTCATAGAAGACATTCTAATTGCCTAATCCAATGCTAGCTTTTCTGTCTTAAGTTGTTCAATTTTTCTGTACCATTTAGTACAAGTTACTACTTCTTTCTTAAAACTTTGTCATCTGTTCATCTCTGCTACCAATATTTTTCTAATTTTCTTGACATATGTATCTTAACTGCTTTCTTTTTTTCTTGGACAAAATACTCAACATCCAAGTTAAAGGAAGCAAAGTTTATTTTGGCTCACAGTTTGTATAGAGGTTTCACAGTCAGCTGACTCCAAGGCATACTGGCATGGCAGAGGGACATGGCAGAGTAGATTTGGCAGGCAGGAAGCAGAGAGTTTTCACTCACAGTGACCCACTTCAAATGTGAAGCCTTCACTTTCCAACATCATACCCAACTATAAACCCATCAGTGAACTAATTTAGTATCAGATGCTCATGGGTATATGATATCCATATCTCCCAAAAGAGTTATCTCCCAAAAGTCCCCCATATGAGAGTATCAGGCTTTGCAGGAATGTCTGGATAGAAATCATGATACATGTTAAAGTCCTTCTTTCATAGTTTTTATATAATTTATAGAACGCTGTAGAACATAGATCTGTATGATTATCTTTTATTAATAAAGTACATGCTCTAGTAACAATAACTGGGCACATGATACACATTTATACAACTGAGAATTGCAGTTGAGTTTCTCTAGTCTATTTAGCCAATACAGAGAGCATCATTATTTTGACACCAGTTGAATTGTGCAGTGTTTTTTCTGAATATACTGTTTCTTAGAGTCTAAAGATAAAGGAAGTATGTACAAACTGGCTAAGAAGTTATCTGCCAATAACAATTTGAAATTTTACTTGCTTTCCCTCTCCTTCCATTTTCAGTCTTGGATCTCTTATTAGTTTTGCAAAAAACTTTTATTTTGAGTTATATTTCAAATCACTTTAATTAAACCCATTTGCTTTATTGTTATTTGCTGTTTATAATATTTTTGCAGCAACTCTGAGCTCCATTCTCATCCAATCTTCAAAGATGATGCTGAATGAGAACAGGATGATGGTCCATCCTAAGATCCCTCAGACACTCCTCCCCAGCTGGAGAGGGGTTTTCCCACCCCCCTGATGTGAATTCTCTACTACATTTCATTAATAGCTGCTTTAACTAGCCTGTCATTATTTCTCAATTTCCCAAATTTCCTTACTTCATTTTTCTCTTTAAAAAATGAAAGCTATACCAAACACATTATCAATGGCTCATTGATTTTTATGTCCCTCCTTATTTGTTGATAAGTTTATATTTTCTCCACCTTCTTTTTCTCTCTTTCAACATTTAAGGACTCTTCTTTCTGGTGTTTTTGTATTTCTATTTGCCAGCTTTCTTTGTCAATTTTTTTTTTGGAATCTGTTTTTGTTTTTCTTATCAGGCTGTTTGTTAGCTGTTCATATATATTATATAAGTATAATGTGAGATTGTATTCTGTTGGAAGGCTAGAAAAAATATTTATGTGTATGCTTTGGAAATTAGCATTTAATAGATTATATTTTTGAGGCTTAATCAAAGTCACACACACTAGTAAACTTCTATAACATGATAGAGATTAGAAGAGATTGCCTAGGACCTTCAACTTCAGAGGTTACATGTTAGGGGCTTTAATGTTGCCTTTTATTTTTCTGTTGCCCGTAGGATCCAAGTTGAACATTACATATGTACCTACTGGATGAAACATGGTCAGAAAGCCAAATCTATGGTCTGAGTTTCAGTTTAGAAAGGAGAAAGCTGCTTTTAAAATTTGTACTCATTAAAGTCCTCAATTTGTTTTAAGTAAAATATTATATAACTTACATTTTATGTATTAAATATTGTTATTATTAGTAGTAGTAGTAGTAGTTGTAGTACTGAGGATTGAACTCATGATCTTGCATTTGCCAGGCAAGTGCTTACACCACTGAGCTAAATCTGTGGCCCTTTAATTATTATTATATTTTTTCATGTGCTGTGGTAGATTTTAGGTGATGTAAATTGCTACACATATTGAAAAACATTAATTACAGTGAATTTCATAGAAGGACCAGTAGAAATATCCTTCTGCATTATATGTATATCTCACACTTTATGTAGAAAAAGATGTTACAATGTACTGTTATGAGTAAAAGAATCCTAACTTACTTTCCTGAAAAGCTAACACTCAGAGATTTTGCTTTTCAGTAATCATGTTCCTTTACTTTCTTGTATCTACCAAATCCAGGAACCATCATTTATTTTTCCTTTTGTCTAGATTCCTTGAATTTTCTGTGTTGACTGAAAATAATTCCCATTATTTCAGCACTGTTACTTCTGCTGTCTTTTTGCTTTAATCATTGTCTTTATGGTTCTTAATATATGATGCTTCTGTTACTTTTTTACTCTTTAGTAATATTTGAAACTTTCCTATATTATAGACACTTTTTTTAAAGTAAATAATCCTAGGAACAAATTGTAAATATATGTAGAAATCATAAAAATTAAATATTGGTTAGCCATAGTATATAATCTACATATACTTCATATCTACAAATTTCATTTTTAACATTTTAATTACATGTGTTTATATAAGTTCTTTTGAAAATAACTATCTTATGGAGCTGCCATTAAAATTTTGATTTTAATCACTGGAAAATCCAGTGAAAATATAATTGATAATGGAATTCCTATGTCATAGTAACAACTAGAAATATAAATGAAATATCTGAAATGACTATTTTCAGACATTGAACAAATCACAAGACCATGGCACTAAAAGGGAGAAAGAAATGTGAGTCCTTTAAGGTTCCAAGCTTGCATTCTGAATCCACTTTCTTGCATGCAACAGAAGGAGCAAGAGTTTAATTAGATTTCAAAAATATTGCTGGCTTGAAGACACAGAGACCAAATACTGTGGAGAACAAACCTGGTGAAAACTGACCCACAGGAAAATGCACAATACATGTCTATCTATAGGTAAAACAATTAAGAATATACATAGTGTCCACTAGAGTTTTCCAGGGAATGAGGCTAAAGGAAGCTGCTTAACTTGGTTCTATTTTTTAAAAATTTTATTTAAAGAGAAAAAACAAAACAAAACAGAATAAAGGGTATCAGCCATACAGAATTCCAAGGAAAAAAGGAAAAGAACAACAGCAAAAAAAAAAAAAACCTAAGAAACTATTACTTGACAAATTACATACTGACTTATTGGAAATAGCTGTTCAAAATACAAAGTTAAAACATGTAAAGTAGACATTCAAACAGTGAGACTGTTAACAGTTCCACTCCACGGTCTGACAAAAACAGCAATACGATCATCTCTCTTCCCCACTCAAATATACATGCAATTATATCAAAAGGGTAAAATTAAACACAACAAAACAGAACAAAGTGGATCACAAGAAAGCAATGTAAGAGACATAAATTTCAAAACTAGACAATTGGAGATAACCACTCTATTATATTGACTCTTGTTTCTTCCAAATAGTTGTCCATATTGTCACATACAGGGAATTCACATGAAACAACCTAGTATGGAATTGATCTGAGCAGGACGAGGAGGTCATTTCAGGTCTTCAAGACCAGACATTAGGGAAGCCAAGAATGGCTGTCATAGTGTCTCTCATTCTCCTCAAAACAGCTGTCCATACCTTAATGTCTTATAATGTCTTGCTTTTGAAGTCTTATAATGTCTCCAATTCTTCATTTAAACAAGGCAAAGCAAGCTAAGATCACTGTGAACAAAAAAGGATAGTTTTGCTGGACTTTGCATCATGACACTATAGAATCAGCACTAGGTATTGTAGTGTCTCTTTTTCTTCAAAGGAGTTGTTCATTTCAACATGTGTTATATAGTTGGTTCTCATAAATTGTTTATAAGCTCTACACATACATGAGTCTCTACATGTATATCTATCATTTCTCTATTAGAGGGAAAAACAAAACAAAGCAATATAAAACAAAACAATTCCTAGAAAAGCATGAGGCAAAAAGGTCACATAAAACCACAATACAAGGTGATGTACAATGGTTACCATGATGTCTCAGCATACATAACAACATTAATAAAAATGAAGAATTGGAGACATTATAAGACTTCAAAAGCAAGTAATAATCAAACCAGAGTGGATATCTTAGTGAATCTTGTCATCTTCAGTGTAGTTGCCTATACTCTTAGACTTGATGCTATCAATCATAGCAGATTTAAATAAAATCAGTCAATACAAAGTAGCAATCTAACAAACCAGATTCAAATAAGATCAGTCGTAATAAGACAGTATAAGTTATAAAGGGTTTCAGATTAAGTTGATAGGAAAATTAGGGATGATAACCATAATATGTCTTCTTATTTTTGGGATAGCTGACCATGTCCTCAAGTCTAGTGTAAGTAGACAAATGGGAACAGCACATAATCGACCCAAGAAGACTGGTGAGAATAATGTAAATTTTAAATCTTGTTACCCAATTAAAAATATCCTCTGCCTCCCTTTTTTAAACAATTCCTCCCCTTTCACTCCCATGGGATGCACTACTTGTTTTGGGTCCCAGAGCTTCCCTATATAGAGTATCTCAATGGACCCTATCTCCTGATCTACTCTGCCTGTGTTTATCTCTGTTAATATTTGAAGGCCATCTATGGTAGAGATTACAGCCAATCTTCTCTCCCTTATTTCTGCTATTCTGTTTTTCTGCCATTGGTTGTCTATTTTTCTGTTCCACTCCACTATCTTTCCCGTTCACTGAGGCCTCTCTGCCACTGTCCCTGAAATGCTCATATTCTTTTTCTCTCTCCCTAGAATGTCCTTCAATTTTTTTTTAGGTTTGAACTGGTGGTCACAAATTCTCCTAGTTCCTCTTTGTCATGGAAGCATCTTGTTTCTCCATTAATTTCTAGAGAGAGTTTTTCAGGATACATCAATCTGGGCTGTAGATTGTTCTCCTTCAGCATTTGAATTACTTCACTCCAAGCTCTTCTTGACCTGCTGGTCTGTGTCAAGAAGTCTGCCGTGACTTTGATGGGTTTTCCTTTATAGGTGATCTGTTTCTTTTCTCTGATGGCTTTTAATATTTTGTTCTTATATTGGATTTCTGGGATCTTGATTATTATGTGTCTGGGTGTAGCTCTGTTTTGGTTGTAGGTGGCTGGAGTTCTGTATGCTTCATACATAAATTTTTCTAGGCTTGGGAAATTTTCCTTAATAATTTCTGTGAATAGCTGTTGTAATTCCTCTGTTTTGATTCCTGCTTCTTCATTCACATGCTTTATTCTTAAGTTATAGATCCTCTTGTCATCTTCTAGTCTTTGTATCTTTACTGCCTGCTCCCTTGTTATTTTTAAGAGATCTTCCCTTGCATGATCACACATTGCAAGCCTGTGTTCAATTTTTGATAGTCTATCTTTGGTTTCTTTCAAGCAGTTTTGCCAGCTTTCTATGCAGTCTTTAGTTCCCCGATAATCTCTTTGAATCTGTTTCATGAATGCTTGGTTTTTTCTGTATTCTTCATTAAATTTTTCTCTCCTTTTGTGTTCCTCCATTCTTCTGTGTGTTTCTTCTTGAGAGGTGCCCAGCCTTTCTTTTATTAATCTACTTATCTCTTGTTTAATTTGAATTAATATTTCAGTTTTGGTCCCACTTATGAGGTCCTGAAGATATCTCTTTATGTCCACTAATGCTGTGTTTGATGTTGCATTTTTGCTGCCCTCAATCTCTTTTGTATTTACCTCTCCTGGATCAATGTCCTCAGGGTTGGGGGCTGGGAGATTTTTCTTATTTCTCCCTTTCGTCATGTTTTTGGTTCCTTCCATACAAGTGTACAGTGTAATTCCCAAACCCTTTTCCCATTGGTTAAGGCTCCTCTAGAGGGTGCAGGCTAGGAGATTTAGCCCTCCTCAATAGGATATCAGAGATTAGAGTTCACCCACGGGCAGCGTGCACTGGCTCCTCTCCTCTGGGCCAGTCAACCTTTGCAGGCCTTCACTGCATCAATGTGTGCCGATCTCAGGAAATTAATTTGCAGTGACTCACTGAGTCCTGGCCAGGGGCATGGCCTAGTCCAAGCAGATCCCACCAATCCGCTCGGTGAGGGGAGCAACCAACTGAAGCCACTTCCTTATAGAGTTAGGGCTCTCCTGCCCAAATCCAACATGTTGTCCCGTAGGTTTCCCCTTTCCCATGGGAGTTTCTTATTTCCATCACTCACCGCGTGTTGATGCCGGTCCCCGAAAGCTGCTGGGTTCCCCGACATCCTACTTTAGCATGGCTGCGGTGTGAATTCACGGTGCCTCTGGGTGGGTTGCATGCACGGATGGTCTGGGTGAGCCGCATGCAGGGCTGCTCAGCTCTGCCCTCCAGTGGCTCAAGCCAGTCGCTTCAGCATGGATCGCTTGGTCAGGTCTCTGGCAGGGATTCAGGCAGCTTGAGGAGGGTTCCATGCTTGCTGATCTTAGCTTCACTAATGGTAACCCTAGGACCTCATTTTTGAGCGGTGTTTTGCACTTTAGTTTCTTCGTGGGTTTTGAGAGTCCATCTCTCTCTGTTTGGGTCTCTCCAGGGTGTTTTATTCTGGCATTTGAGCTGTCTCTCTCAGAGAGGGTCCCTCTCCTGCTACCTACCTGTCCACCATTTTTGGACTCTCTGGTTCTAATTTTTTTTAACTGGAAAGCAAAAAATTGTAGTTTTTTTCCTAAATAGCTAAATAATAATTCTTAAGATATATATTCTTTCATGACACTTATAAATTCATTTTGGTAAGAATATTTAATATATATTCTCCTAACAATTTTTAAGTACTCTACACAGGACATTGTTATTGACTATGATTATCACATAGTTCAATAGGCCTTTACTTAAACTATTCTCATTTGGCTGCAATTTTTTATCTATTGATCAGAAGTGCTCTACTTCTCATCTGCTACCACTGCAAAATGGCGACTCACCATTTTACTCTGTTTCATGAACTTAAGTTTTGTTGATTCCAAATATAAGAGAGATATCATGAGTATTTGTCTTCCCGTGACTGGTTAATTTCATATAGTAAAAGAAATAATGAGTTCCAGTTTCATCCATTTGTTGTCACAAACGACAAGATGCCCCTATTTTTGTGGATATATAGTGAGATAATACTCATTATTTCTTTCACTATATGAAATTAACCATATATATAGTTAATCAATATATATAGAAATCAATATATTGATTCTATATCAATCAGTATATTGATATACTTTTTGATTTTGTATGCTTTTTAATATATTGATTCCTCAGTGGATATTTCAGTTGTTTTCACATTATACTGTAGATATCTGTTAGAGATATTTTATGTATGTTAGATATGTAAACAGTAGTAGAATTTCTGGGTAAATGGCAATGCTGAGTGTAACATTTTGAAGAACTTCCATAATAGTTCCCATGAACAGTCCCCATAATCTGCTGGGTCCAAAGTGGGATGGCTCATGGCAGAAGTCAATCATTCATGGCAAAAAGCACAGCAAAACAACAGCAAAAAGGGAGGAGCACAAGAGAAGACTCTTTTGGTCCCTTATATTGTATATAGGCTACTCACCAGGAGGGCAGATGTAGTACTGATGCCCATAATCGCAGCAGTGGACCATGAATCAATCACAAATTATAGAAGCCCACCCCTATGACTGTATGAGGTATTGGGAGTATTGGGAGGACATCTAAATGTGGACAATAACATTCTACCCTGGTCCCCCAAAGACTCATGCACAACCCTTTATGCAAAAATGATTTTAGTCCATCTCTAAGAGTTTCCAAAGTCCTAAAAATTTAAGCATTGCTGAAAAGTCCAAGTCCCAAGTGTCCTCTGAGATCTAAGGCAAACTCACAGCTGAGAATCTCTGTATAAATGAAAAGAAGATTCAACACTCCTAACATTCAATGGCACAAGGTAAACGTTACCATTCCAAAAGGTACAAACATGATTATATAAAAGTATGGGACAAAATGCAGCAGGGCAAACATTAAGTCCCATAGTTCCATGTGGAACATCCAAAGAAATCAGTGGCAAGTTGTGAGCTCCAAATGGTTTGAATGGCTCTGGCCATACAGCACTTCCGGTGGGTGTAGCTTTCATGGCTGCTCTCTTGGGCCAACTTTGCTTCCTCCTTGCAGGTTTCATCAGGTGATCCATGTTCCTAACTTTTCCCAACTTCTGTGGTCTCCATGGCACCCTTGGCTTTACCCTCACAGTTTCACACACTACCCTCTCAGTGATACACTTCCTGGGCCCCCAGGCCTTATGAAATCAGGGTAGAAGCCTTTTTAATCTCAGAATCCTTCCATTTTGCATGCACCTAGAACAACCACATGAATGATGCCAAGGTCCACTGCCAGCAGAGCAGTAGCAAGGTTTTCCTCTCCCTTTGTTTTAGGGGTTGAGTGTCTGTATCACTAAGCACACTGAAACTGATTCTTAGGAACAAATTCTTTATGCTACTACCATTTTGGGACTTGGTACAGGGGCCACCTCCATTCTAGAATGTAGTGTGGTTGCCAACATTCTGGAACATGGTGCTCTACAGCTTTCTCCTTAAAGAAAAAATTTTCACTTTTGCAGCTTTGAGGCTGAAAATGGTGGGGACTTTCTGCGTCTTGTGATGCTCTTGGTCCATCTTTTATATTCTATTCCTTCTCAGCAATTGAGTTCTCCTCAGCACTACTGTTGCAGTACATGGTTTTATTGGAGCTTCCTTTCTGGTAAAATTTACAATGTCTTAAATCATCACGTGGAGCTTGTTGTTCTTAATTTGCAACATAAATCAACATAAATCAACAATATCCATGCTACCACTTCCATATTCAACTGCCTTAAAACTTCTCCCAGATTAGTCTCAGGCAAAATCTCCAGACATGAGCAAAACAGAGACAAATTTTTTGGCAAGCCATAACTTACACTGTCTGTAGTCCAATAGCCAATGCAGTCTTTCTTCCCAGCTCTTCCTGAGCCTGGACTTTACTGGTTGTCTGGTCTTTTGAGTTCTAACTAGAATCTCTAACTGAGAACAGTCTACGGTATTCCAGCTCTACTCTTTCAGATGACATCTCCAAACCTTTCCACATGCCATTCCCAAAAGCTGTTGAACCACATAGTCGGGTATAGTCACAGCAACAATTCTACTCCTCTGGTACCAGAGTGTGTGTTGATTACTTTTCTCTCACTACTGAAAAAAAAATCCAACACTAAAAATTAAGGAAGGAAAGGTTTAGTTAGCACCCAATTTGTGGAGGTTTCTGCTCATAGTCAGTGGCTCCAAGGCAGGTGTCACTAAAAAGGAGAAACAGTTTCAGGGCAGCAAAAAACAGCAAAAGCAACAAGAGACAAAAAGGAGGAGTACAAAGAGAAGACACTTTCTGTCCTTTATATTGTATGTAAGCTACTCAGCCCAGGGTATATGTAGTACTCATACCCATAACCTTAGCATTGGGCCAGGAGTCATTCACAAACTCTAGAAGCTTGCCTGCAAGGCAGCATCAGGCTTTGGGGGAACATCCAGACATAAACCATAGCAGAAGATAATCTTCATTGTGCTTTTAAATTGCATTTCCTTTGTGACTAGTGCTGTCTAAAATTTTCTCATATACCTCTTGGTTATTTGTATACCATTTTTGAGACAATATGAACAAATTACCTTAAAGAAAAAGTATCTAAGCTGACACAAAAAGAAATTAAAGATATATGTAGATAAGCAAAATTTTTGTAATAATAAAAATAGTTCTATATAAGTAGAGGTTTTACACTAAGAAATATAAAATATATCCACATTTCTAAATATCTGGTGGAAAGAAAGATGTTAAACATTCTACTTTCCCTCAGATTTATTTTTTTATCATTGTTTAAATTGTTCTAAATTCATATGTCTCTGTGTACATTGTGTTAAAGTATAAACATGAATAACATATGTATTCCCATTTACATATTACATATTTGCACAATAATATATAAGTAGGAATACATATTCTTGTGGCTAATTTGCCTATTTTTGTTATTATATATCCTGTTCTTTTTTATTTTTTAATTTTTTTAATTTTAAAGAGAATAAAACAAAAGAGGGCAGAACAAAGCAGATCAGAACAGAACAACATAAGCAACACAGCACCTTACAGTAAGACAGCTGGACATTAACAGTAGCTATCATAATATCTCTTTCTCTGCTATAGTTGAGCATAGTTTCAAATACAATAATATCAAACAAAACACAATAGTACAAAACCATTCAAAGAGTGAAAGAATTACAGGGCATTCTGAACTGAATAACAGAGAATGATCAATGGGTACTATAATATCTCATTTTCAATAAAAATTTTTGTTTATACTATCACATATATTAAAATCCCAATAAGACACAACATGATAGAACTGATGGTAGTAGCAGGGTAGAAGCATGGTAGGATTCCAAGCAAGATGATATTAAATCAGCAATGGATGCTATAATGTTTTGTTTTCTTCAAAACAGCTGTTCATAACATCATGCATAATAAAGTCAAACAAAACAGATTAAAACCATTCCAGCTGATGAATGAAAACATTGAAAGGCTTCATAGCAATGAAATGGGGAAATAATGATTACTATAAAATCTTATATACTCTTACCAACTCTCATACTAGGGAGACTATACGGTATTTACACATGTGAGTTTGGTTAATTTCACTTATGAGTATGGTCTCAAGTTGTGTCCATTTATTTATAAATATCTCAATGTGATCATTCTTTATAGCTGAATAGTACTCCATTGTATAGAAATACCACAACTTTTTTATCCATTCCTCAGTTGATGGGCACTTAGGTTGTTTCCAAGATCTGGCTATTACAAATTGTGCTGCTATAGACATGGCTGCACATATATCACTGTGGTATGATGTTTTCAGTTCTTCTGGGAATATGCCTAGAAGTGGAATACCTGGGTCAAATGGGACTTCCAGACCCAGTTTTTTGAGGAATCTCCAGCCTGACCTCCACAGTGCTTGCACAAGTCTACACTCCCACCAACACTACAGAAGAGTTCCTTTTTCCCCACAGCCTCTCAAGCACTTGTTGTAGGTAGTTTTTTCTATCCTGGCCATTCTTTCTTGGGTGAGATGGTCATATTCTATATAAAGCCATTCATCTGCTGCCTCATAAATATGAAATGCATATTCTTTTATTTTCTATAAAATTAAATTCTATTTAGACAAATTAATCTCTTACTTTCTGTAAAGACAGTTGGATCACAGGACAGAATATTATTCACAAAGAATCAAAATCTGTACATAATTGATTTCATATTTGGAAACTGTTATAGTACTCTCTTTTGCTGACTTGCTAATAATTTCTATGAATAAATTGTATTTTCAGTGTTAGAAACTTGACTAAGACAGACATTTAAATATTTGATTGCAAAAGTAGCAAGGTTATAACATGAATATTTTCTATGATAGTTGTAACAAATTATGGATACATGGTGAAAATTATACATAGGCATCACTTCACAGCCTCAAAACCAGTAGACTGAATTATGAATACCCAGAATCAATTAGCCTCTTTCCCTTGTCCAATAATGTTACTTTATTTAGGCAAGTGCTTAAGTCTCTGTAATTCTGCCTTCTATTTCAACTATATGATTATGTATTTTTCTTTCACATGTAGCAGTTATCTCCTTTTATAAGAAATAGAATGAGGTCCATGGTGGAACCCAGGAGTCTGCACAAAGAAGCAGTTCACCTGCCCTCTTGGTAAGCACCTTCCTCCAGCATGAGCCAAGAGGAGAACCAGTAATGTCTCTTGAGCCTACTGGTGAGTGGGCTTGGAATCAAACATCCCAACCCTCACCACCTTTAGCAACTGGGGACAGAGGTCTCAGTATCTTTAGGCAGGATGGCTGTATGCAACATAGCAAATATGGGGGTTCTCTTCTATCTTCTCTTTGAAAGCAAGTGTTGTTTTCAGTTTTGTTTTCATTATGATTAATTGCTTTACTCTCTTCAATAATCTCTTTCAATTGATTTTATAATATTCTGTCTTTGGTTTGATTTTGTTATACTTACCTGACTAGACAACTATTGTGAAGATAATGAGATATACTATGGAACCTATGTTATCCCGGTAACCTGCTGTGAAGTTCGATAACAAATTCACTGCACTGTCTCAATTGGCTTTGTTCTGTCTTGTTCTGTTGTGTTTCTACTACCTTCAAAAAAAAAAAAAGAAATAGAATTAATTAATATTTTTGTATGTCTTGATCTAGAAATAATATGTATTTAGCTTCAATTATTAAGAATAGAGCAAATAATAAAGTGTCTAGTCTGTGTTTTTTCTATCTAATAATTAAGTCAGATATATTTTTATTGTTATGATTTATAATTATTTAGTATGCTTACATATTTTCAGGTTATATAGTCCTTTCAAATTATCTATATTTTACCACTTTTAAAACTGGCCTTATTTCTTAGATATTAGCTTTTGAATTTTATAATTTGTGGGTTTAATTTTAATTTTCAGCATTCACAATTAGGTATATTTGCTTTCAATACATTAAGATGCTTTATTAAATGTTTACTTACAATTGAAGAAATAAAACTTATTAAAAACTTATTGCTTTTTTCCAAATATTTTCACAAATCATTTCATTATCACCTTGTAAATGATAGAAGAAAAAGAAGTTTGTATATAGGAATAATAATTTGTCTCACTCTGTCCTGCTTTACCCTTGCTTTTTCTCTTTGAGGTTATAGTAACTTCTTAATACATATCATATGATTTAAGATCCCTGTTTTCTATGAATCTCAAGTACATCTGCCTCTCTCTGTTTTATGTAACTTCTCTGGCTGTACCACCAGGAAGCTTGTTTTGCTTATTACTCTCTAATCTTTACTATTCACTCATCTGTATTCATTTATCTCATCAGTCTTTTAATGAAGATCCCTCTGATTTAAAACAAACATATGAACAAATTCTACACTGGAAGTTCATGCAGTTTTAAAGTTTTAGCCCTATCTTAGAAGTAAAATCTTCATAGAAATACTGTTGTTTGTTAAGGATTGAACTATGTCCTCCTAAAATTCATGTGTTGAAGTCTAAACCATCAGTGTAAGCTTGTTTGAGGAAAAGAACCTTTTAAGTAGATAATTAATATTAAATGAGGTCATAAAAATGGGCATAGATCCTAATACGATAGCATTCATTTCTCATTAAAATGAAAATATCTCATATGTCTGTCTATCTGTCTGAAACCCAATGTGATGGTGCACTCCTGTAATCCCAGCTCTCTGGAGGCTGAGGTAGGAGGATTATTGGAAATTCGAGACCAGCCTCTGCTACAAAGTGAGCCCAAGGCCAGCCTGAATAGCATAGCAAGACCCTGGCTCAAAAAGACAAAAGACCAAAAAACAAACAAACAAAAGACCAAAAATAAAACAAAATAGGATTCATAAACAAAACACATAAAATGGCCATCTATAAAATGGGAATGAGAAGAAGAACACCTTCAGACTCTCACTAGAAATCAACCCCTCTGGCACTGTGCTCTTGAAATTCCAATCTCCAGAACTGTGAGAAAATAAATCTGTTGCTTAAGCCACATGATGTGTAATATTTTGAAATGATGGTGATAAGAAAAAAATGTGTTCACTTCTTATCTCTACTTTGTCAATTCTCATTTGCTACAGAACACTTTGGTATTACAAATATATGAGTTTTGCCAACAATATAATAATTGTAAATGCAAAATATTATGCTTTTATATGTATGCACTATAGTAAAGGTTTTTTGAGAAATATTTTATCCAATTCTTGAAACAAGTCTTTCTTTCATTCATAAATTAGAAATCCAAGTCTATAGATGTTTACTACTAACTGAAAGAACAGACAGTGCTGATTCTGGCCTTTTAAATTACAATCTTGTTAGCTTTTTTCCCACCCGTATAACAGATGACCTACTAACATCACCCAAAGTATAATGTTTAGACTTTATCTTATTTTTTCTCAGAATCTGATAAGAACTAAGTTGTTTCTTTCTAAAGGGTATAAGCCCTAAATCTACAATGTGATTTTATTTAGAGATAAAATCTTTAACAGATAATTCAGGTAAATGAAGTTGGAGAGAGGAAGATAATCCTTTTGGACATAAGAAAGTAAAGAGGGACCAGGAGCACTCATGTGCAAAACCCAGAGTAAAACTCATGGGAGAAAACAGCATGACCACAGGCTGTGTACCAGGAACAGAGGCTGCACCGAAACACAGCGTTGGCTGGCACCTTGACCTTGGATTTCCAGTCAGTAGAACACTGAGAGAATACATTGTATGACTTAAGATATTTTCAACCTGAGATCGTGTTATAGAAACCTGGAGGGAATAAACCAGAAGAATTTAACATTGTGCATCATGACTTTTGAAACAGTATGTGTGTCAATTTAATTTGATATCTAATTTTACTTTTCACTTGTATAACATATGTTACATCAGGAAATTATCATGAAAATATGTAAGGTTCTCAGAGACTTAAAAACTCAAAACAATTGTGCAAACTATGTATTTGTTGAGCTTTTTTCATGTATTTATTTGTGTTTGTACTTCTGAAAAGTGTCAAATTTCGGATGCCAATTTTAGGACTGGGTCTTTAAATTTGGGCAGTCTGATGTTTTTCAATTCTTTATATGTTCTAGATATTAGTCTTTTGTCTGAAGAACAACTGACTGAGGTTTTTCCCACTCTACAGGTTGTTGTTTCACTCTGTTAGTGATTTCTTTTGCTGTGTAAATTTTTTCAATAAGAAAAGATTCCAGTTATTGATTCTTTTTAGTGTTTCCTGTATAGTCAGGGGTTGTTCATAAAGTCTTTGCCTACACCCATATCTTCAAGAGTTCTACCCTTTTTCTCTTCCAGCAGAGAGATGTTTCTGTTTAGTATTTACATCTTTGATGTATTTTGATTTTAGGTTAGTACATAATATACATGGGTCTAGTTTTAGCTTTTGGGATGAGAAAAGCCAGTTTTCCAAGCACCATGTATCTGTAGTGTGAACTGAACCCTAACTTTATTTCACTTCAATATGATTCATGTATGTAATATATGTCCACTTAAAGATATCTAATGAGTTCTTAGGATAGTTCAGGTAGAGTTTGTTGAATGTAAAGAAAGTTGATCCAGGACCTGTCAGTTCAAATTGGATTCAATTTAATAACACTTTCTTGTACATTTTTTCTAGGACATGGTATGTGTTGGAAATTGTTTTTCTTTCCTCTGAATCTTCATCAGGGATTTATCTCTCTTACCCTTCTTCCCTCAAGGTAAGACCTAGGTGGAAAATAATCAGTCTTGAAAAGTAGATAGCAAAAAATGCCAGCTTCCAACAGCCCATCCTTGGCCTTACGTGCCATCATGATTCTCTTGCTTGGTGGCTACTCTGTAAGTCAGGTAAGGCAGGGATAGGCTGATTGGGGCTGGCATTTTTGATCTCTAAACTTCAAGGCTGATTATATTCCAGCTAAGTCTTCTTTTGTAAGAGGCACAGTAGTGATCTATGTGTTTCATTTAGCAATGGCCACTTGTGACTTTATTGTTAATCCAGTACCTATCATAAAGACGGACTGCACAGTGATTTTTGAATCAGAGTCCTTGAGATAGACCAACATTCTTTTGTAGATTAGGAAGCAGAAAAGTACTGAAGGATATGTTTTACGTTTCACATAGTCAACTGGCGCAGAGCAGGAAATTGACCTGGAGATATTTTGCATCTTGTGTAGTCCCACCCTATACTAACTTGCATTTCATCAGCTATCAACAGTTCAAAAAGTTTGAGTGTCACACAAGATTTTCCATTTCTCTACCACTTTTCTTTGGAAAATAAAGTATAAAATTTTCATTTTACATATTTTTTGATTCTTAATTTTCTGTGAGTGTGTTTATAAGCATGAAGTGATATTAAACAAGCAACTTCCAGTACCCTTTGTTAAAAGTAAGTTGTTGTTAGTATCTTCTACTGTATGTATTTGTCAATGTATAGAAATTCTCAAATAATAACTCTTGCAATGAATACCAAAAGTGAGTACGAAACCAGTTACAGCCAGTCTGGAAATGTGAAAACTGCATAATTCATATGAAAATACAAAATATTTCAAACTACACAATTTATAACTGAGTGATAAACATAAGTAAATTAAACATATTTTGTGACTCTAAAACAAGTACTTTTTCCTGGGAAAATTGTTTAGAAAATAAATACCAGGGTTAAAGCAACCTATCTATTTTGGAAAATGAGGCTATTACATTTACTTTCAACTATCCTGTAAACAAACATTCAAGGTTATGACTTACAATACATTTTACAGTAACAATATTTTCCATTAAGCATAACACAATAAATCTTTTAAAGATTTTTTTGGATGTATTTTTCTGAGCCACATTTAGCCTTGAACAAGGCATTCTGATGAAAAAAGTTTCCTAGAAACTGATGCTGAAAAACAAGAGCTTATGAAATTCCATTTTATCTACAAAGAGACAGCAATGAAAAGGGTGAAAAACTTATTACAACCAATGAAAAATTGAAACTATTTCACTCCTAAAAATTCCTTTTATTGTATTAACACACAGTCAGAACATATAAGCCTATTTCATATCGCAATCAATTCTAAAACAATTACAAAACTTGCAACACAGCTCTGGAAGAGATCTTTAAATTTTCCAGGATGAAAAATTCTCTGAAACTAATAGGACTGTATTTTTGAAGCATGATGCCTAAGAACTTTATGGAGAAGTATAAAAAATAAATGTTTTCATTTTTTCCTTATTTTTAAATTTTAGAATATAAGGAAATACATTCCTGTAAATTACACTATGTCTTTAATAGATCTACATGTAATCTCCATGTAAATTTGGGTATATAAATTATGTAAATAATATTTTCTCCATGTATTTTTTCATCCAAAAACACAATGCCACTAACTGTAATGGAATATTATTTATTCTCCTTCCTTCTTTCACCACAGAGCTGGGAGCATGCAATTTTCATAAATAAACTCCTATACTAAAGGAATACTAGAAAAGCATAAGTGACTGAACGATGGCTGGATAAAGACCTTTACATCTCTCCATTCTAAAAGTTTGGAGAGTTGCATAAAACCTTATTGAGGACATCTTGGAAAAACACACAAACCTCTAAATCTGAGCTTGTATATCCAGAAAAAGCTGGAAATTGAGAATAGAAATGTAATCTTGAAGACCAGGAGTCTTGCTAAAAATCAGCATGGGATACTAACTGAATGCAGAATGGAGCAGAAGCAATGCACTGCATTTCTGAGATGACTGCGACACGGACAGCAGTCCTGACGTCTGATGACCCTTCCTCGTGTGATCACACACTTCAGCCCTCTTGAAATTTAGATCAATCCAGGAGAGAAGGAAAGGTTAACAGTCTTGAAATAATGGTGTACTGTCCTCAAAGTGACTGAGATCACAGTCATTTTGTTTCACAAAGATTGCATAAATGTATGAGATTGTCTTTTCCCTTAGAATAAATTTCCAACTCATAATTGCTTGTTTATATGATAGGTAAAGTTTTCATTTTTCATATGGATTATTAAACATTCTTCTGTAAATATTGCTCTAATTCGCACAGTCTTTAATAGTGATTTTTCACTATATCTGGACTGTGACTAATGAAAAACTTTGGAAATTAAATGAACATTGAATGTTATATCAGATTTTTAAAGTTGCTTTAAGTCAGTTGTAAGTGCATATAAATTATTTCCTTGAAGATATTAGTTGTCAAATTTTTCTTCTATTTATCAAATGATACAAATTTCTTTTTATATAATATTTAATACTGATCTTGCTTTTAATATAGTAAAGATTTTTCCATTCAATATATTACTTTTTAATGTGATGAATAACACTTCCTGATTTGTGTATGTTGAACCATCCCTGTATTCCAGTAGTGAATCATTCTTGGTCATAATGTATAAAATGTTTTTCATGATTTACTGCATTCTATTTGCCAGTATTTTATTGAAGATTTCCTCACCTGTGTTCCTGAAGGAAATTTGTCTGTGCTTTTCTTTTTTTAGTAGGATCCTTCCCTGGTTTTGCTACTATGGCAATGGTTGCTTCCAGGAATGACTCTGAGAGTACTGCTTCCCTTTCCATTTCATTATAGAGTTTGTGGAGTAGTGACGTTTAGACCTTCTTTAAAATTCTTGTAGAATTCAGTAGTGAATTTTCAGTAGTGACTTTTCTTTGTTGATAGTGTTTTAAAAATTTTTTTATTACTTCTTCAATTTCATTGAGTGATATTGGGTTATTTAGGATTTTTATCTGCTTGATTCAGCTTTGATTATTAGTACGCATCTAGAAATCTACCCATGTTCTCTAAATTTTTCATTTTATTACAGTACAGATTCTCAAAGTTTTAATACTACTGATCTGCATTTCTCTAGGATCAACTGTGATTTCTCCTTTCCTGTTCCTAATTGTGTGGATTTGGGTCTTGTCCTTCCTTGTTTTGATAAGGGTTGTTAAAGGCTTGTCTATTTTATTTAACATTTCAAAGAATCAGCTTTTTAATTCATTGATTTTTTTATTGTTTTCTTAGTCTTGATTGCATTACTTTCTGCTCACATTTTGTAATTTTCTTCCTCATATAAGCTTTGTGATTAACTTGTGCTTCTTTTTCTGGCATCTTTAGGTTCAACATAAGATTTTTGTAAATTTTTAAATTTATTAATTAATGTATTTATTTAAGTTGATGTTGTTTTTCTGATGTGAGAATTCACTGTTATAAAGGTACCACACTGGGCTGCTTTTATTGCATCTGGTATGTCACGTTGACATTATCATTTAATTTTAGAAACTGTCTAATTTCTTCTTTAATTTCATCTGATAACTATTGGTTTTTCAAGAGGATATTATTTAATTTCCATATGTTTATGTAGCTTTTGTGCTTTCTTTTTCTGTTTATTTCCAATTTAATTCCAGTATGATCTGGTAATATACATGGAATAATTTCAATTTTTTGCATTTACTGAGACATGCTCTATGAGCTAGCATGTGGTCTATTTTGGGGAAAAACCCCATGTGCTACTGAAAAAAGTGTATATTCTGTTGCTATTGGGTGGAACACTATAGCTATCTATTACATCTATTTGTTCAGAGGTTAGGTTCAGTTCTGATATCTCTTTGCTCATTTTTTGTTTAATTTACCTGCCTGGGGTGTTCAGATCCCTTATTGCAATTATATTAGTGCTTATTTGCTTTTTAATATCCATTAGTGTTTGTTTTATACATTTTGGTCTGCCAGTATTTGGTTTTTAAAATGTTTATGATTGTTATCTCTTTCTCTTGGATTTTTTTAAATGAATATATAGTGACCTTCTTTGTGTCTTCAAATCAGTTGGCTTGAAATCCACTCTATCTTCATAACCATGTTTATGGCAGCACAATTTGTAATAGCCAAAACTTGGAAACATCCCATATTTCCATCAACAGGTGAATGGATAAAGAAAATGTGGTATTTATAAACAATGCAGTACTAGTCTGACATAATAAAGGATAAACTTGAGACAATTGAAAGGAAATGGATGTGTCTTGGGACCATAATTTTGAAATAAATCAGATACAGAGGTTTGAATATCAAAATGTTTCTCTTGTGTGAAAAAAACAAAGGATAAATAAGGGCAAATGGAGAATAAATATTGGAAATTAAGAAAAAGTTTTCTAAATGACACAAGGAACAAAGGAGAGGATATGGGAAGGGAAGGAAAAAGGGGATTCACAAAAAGGAAAATGGAAGGAAAAACATGGAAGCAAAGCTTTTGTAATGGGAAGAGAAAAAGGAGATGAAAGGAGGAAAGGGTAATGGGAAAAAAAGAGAAGAATTAAGATATATTATGTACAAGAAAAAACAACCCATGATAAACATGATTATTATGTATGACAAAAATGTAGTAATAAAAAGTTTTAAATATATTACTTTATTTTTAATGAATACTTTGAAGTAACTTAATATTTGTAAAAAATTAGCTAAGATAGAATAAAGTGTACTTGTGTATGTTTTACCTAGTATTCCTTACCTCTAACACATTAGAGAATTATTCTGCACTTGAAAAATTAAAAATTTCACATTGGCATATTACTATCAGCTACAATATTTTTAAACAGTTATATGAAAATCTTTATTCAGACTTAATCAGTTTTTCCATAAATATCTATTATTTTGTATTAGAATTCAATTCAGGACCACTTTTTTGGGGGGGCGGCATAGCATGTCTATTTAATCTCTTTTGATTTTATTTTCTCTTATTTTTCTTGTTTTTCACAAATGGAATTTTTGAAAATTATCAGTTGTTTTCGTAGAATGATGATTTATTTGGGATTCATTGATGCTTCTCATAGTTAGATTGCAGTCATCACAGGTATACAGGAAGAATATCACAGACAGGAATTGTACCTTTAGTCTCATTATTTTCCTACAGTATTATCCAGTTATTTATTCAAACATTAACTTATTTTTTGCTATAAAAGTTTTGTAGACATGTTTAACATCTATAGTGGAATTTAACTTTAGGAGATCATACTCCACAGTGTGGGTAAGACTCACTTAATCAGTAGAAGCCCTTAAGAGCAAATCCTAAACATTTGAACAAGAAAGAATTCTACATATGGCTGGATTATCAAATCCTACCTGAGTTTCCCTACTTTCATCCTGTCTTGTAAATTTCAGTATATCAGTCCCACTTATCATACAGAGTAATTCTTTTATCTGCCTAGATATGCATTTGCTATTGTTTCTGTCCTTGGCAGAATGCTGGGTAATACAATTTATGCATGGTATAATAAGGTATGTAAATTCAACATGATTTATGAAAGATTATTTTGACACTTGACACTGATATGTTAGTGTCTGCCAGTTATCTCCTATACGGGTTTTCTCTCTTTGTCATAATACTTTATATTTTGCAAAAATTTAATTCCAGTCTCCCAGTGAAAAGCTAATTAGAGTATACTTTCTGAAAGTATTTCATGTAATTCTGTAAGGAAGATTAGTCTTTTCTAGCTTGTTTATTCAGTTTATGAACCATTTACATTATTATGGACTCATGTTAACTCGTTTTATAATTTGAGGTGTAATTCAGTACTGTTGTTATTTATTTTGTTGCTCTAATTTCTTCAGCTGTGAACTTCAGAAATTCTTTTCATTGTCTTTTCTGGTAAATGTGCTACCAGATTTACTTTTCTCCCTTTTCCTCTTTTCCTCCCTCCCTTTCTGCCTCCTTTCTGCCATTTTCTTCCTTCCATCCTTCCTTCCTTTCTTGTTATTTTTCTTTCTTCTATCTTCTCTGACTCCCTCCATCCTTTCTTCTTTCTATTAAAGACCAAAACAACATCATTGCACTTCTGCATATCTTTCAACTGAGTATTTATTTAAAGACATCAACAGGTTAATCCACAGATGAAGTTATTACTACCATGACCTAATCATTTACCTAAATTCAACCTCTGAATGCATGATGTTTTTGTAGGAAATTTTGATGTAACACAAGACCAAATGTATCAAAGAATATGAGGGCCAAATATATAAGGATTTTTTAACAGTTCAATAGTAATATCCCAAACAATAATTTAAAAATTATAATTTAAATATAGCATAGTTACTTTGGAGAGAAATTAAAAATTTAATTCTTAGTAGCTGAGCACTACATATCAATTACAGTGATTAAAATTAATTTAAAACCTGCTACCATAACTTTTTTTGTCAGAGTTGTGGAGTAGTTGGAATTCTGAAATACTGCTTGTGGGAATGAATATCAGTGATAAATTAACACTCGAAAATACTTAGCATTTTCTTAGAAAATTAAACATGAAGATATTAAAACCCTGATATTTACCCAGCAACAGTGAAAACATATGTTAAAAAAAAGTATGTGTGTGTTTGTGTGTGTGGAGATTTGGGTTAAAATTGTCCTTCATCTGTAGAAGGTGGCTGCATCATGGATGTGCAGACAGCATCAATGGATCAAAGAATTCATAAGACCGTAGTTGGAGGTACTGTCAGAAGATAGGACTTGGATGGTAAAAGTAGGTTACCAAGGGCATCAATTTGGCCTTTCTCCTTATTCTGATTCTTCCTCTGCTCTGTGCTTCCTGGCTGCTGTGAGTTGCATAATTTTCACTACATCTGTGTTGCCATGTTTCTGGTATAGGGCCAGCCAACCATGCACAGTAGTCTCTAAAATCATGAGCCAAAATAAACCTTTTCTCCTTTACATTGTATATGATAGATATTTTGTTCAGCAGCAAAATGTCTGACTCACACAGGTGTATATATAAAATTCATACAAACTTCATTTCTAATAATCCCAATCTGGTAATAATCAAAGTGTTCATCATCAAATGAATGGATAGCTAAGGGGTAAATCTGGTTAAAAAAATTTTAAAAAATACCAAGCATGGTTGCATCCCAAATGAGTGTATTTATTAGAAACAATACAGAAAATATTACATTTTAGGGCATAGGAGGACTCAGAGAAACTTAGAGGTGATAGACATGGCACCATCTTTATTTGGGGTATGATTTTATATTTTATGCCATATAAAACTAATACAGTTTTATAACTTATTTCATTTAAATTGTACAGCATTAAAACTTTTTAAAAATTAATCTTTTAGAGATTACTGAATAAATGAGAAAGATATCTCTAACAATGCAACAACTTGAATATAATAGATTAAGGAAGTCAAGAATGTAATGGCAAATTTTTGTAAATTATCCAAACCAAATCATATTATAATAACAAAAAAAAGTTCTCTCGGTGAGATGTGGGACAGTATCAGCCTAGCTAATAAATATATAACAAGTTTCAAAAGGACAGGAAATCAGAATCAGTGAATAATTTAGGAATCAAAAGAAATAAAACAAAAATTTTTTAGTTATAAAACAGAAAAAATTATAATTAATATTAAAATAAGTACAATTTATTAATATGGAAAGAAGCAATATATATCTGTCTGGAGTGCTTTGCTACCATAAATTCACATCTCTCAACTTGCATCTCCAATGCAAGTACCCCAACGACTTTCTGACCATTATTCCTTGCAAAGTTAGCAGTGTCTAGTTAGTCCATTGTAACCTTCAGTATTATACTTTATCTCAGATCTTTAACAATAAGTGGAATATCTCTATAATATGTATCTGCCTGTACTATTATTAAAAATAACATAGTCATAGACTCTGTCTTACCTTACTATATTTATCTACCATTTAATATTTAGTACTGTGGAGGCACATGCTTGTCACTGAGTGATGATTCTTTCACTGAAAGAAAGAAGACAGATGATTAAAAAAAATAGAATGTAAAGAAGAGAAATACTCAGAGCTCATTACATGAAAATTAAATAGATATGAGAAACTACTATTGCACAGTAAGGAAAATTCTTACACATGTTTTATCGATAACTGTGATAGTCCCTTAAACATGATTTAGGATACTCCTGCTACCAATCCACATTTTTTCTTTTAAAGATCACAGCTTGTGAATCAAAACAAATAGGTTGCTTAATGTTGGTGTGTGTAACATGTTTTTTACTGGTGTGTTTATGGTCTTTTTGCCTGTCTGCAAAGTGAAATGGGTAATCATGGCCTTTCCATCTATTCTGTTAACTCCAATCTATTTCGAGGTTAAACTATTTCTTCTTCTCAATTTAAGTCATTGCAAAGCAATTGTCCCCAGTGCACTGTGATGCAGGTGGCACACATAGACGTGCAGAGAACCCAGCACCCTCTGATGGGTGTCCATGAGGAAATGCAAGTTTTATGAATGTGAAATGATCATGTGGTGGTTTCCTCTTTAGGGACAAGAACACGATGCAAATGGATTTTATCATCTCTTAAAGAATTTCCATATCGTGTCTTTATGAAAGTTCCACAATATATATGAATGTTTATGTAAGCTTCTATCTCTGTATATTGAGCTTTGCTTTTCAAATAAAGTCACTGTCTCACCTCTTTGACACACATGAATGACACGCATGGCTCATACTATTGTAAAAAGAAAGAGCCTTTTTGCTGATACGAATGTTATGCATCAGGAGGAATGAAGTACAGGTTACTGAATTACTGCAGTTTTTCCAAATATGTATCTGAGAACCAGAAATCCACAGGATCTTGGAAAAATGAAGAATATTGTCAAATAATTCCCATGGTCATTTATAAAGACTGTAGTGGCATGAATCTATAGTGAGTGGAATCTTTAAAATTCTGTTACAGTCTAGAGAAACATATGTTGACAACACATTTTTTTCCTCAGCATGATGTTTGTGGCATATATGCTTATGCTCTCAGAGTTTCCATGGAGACTTGGCACTATGGTTTATTTTTGCTTTGTCTTTCCACTCACATTTTCCTTTTCATAGAGTTAGTTGTTTCAGCGAGCAAATTTTTGAATGTTCTTCACACGTGTAATCTTGGACCCGCGATTATCTGTTTTCTCCTTATTTTATAAGTGCTCAAATTTTTTGAATATATCTATAAATTTATTGATGTTATGTACATTAAAGGGATATAATTTCTCAAATGTTCAATAATTCCAGGTGTTTCCTCAAAGATAATGCTTAGAAAAAGTTTAGAATTGTTTATCTAATTCTCTAAGTTAATATATTGGGCCACTGACACATACAGAATTACAATCACTTGAGCGTCATCTGACACCAGACTGTAGTAGTCCTGGGAATTGCTAATTCCGTGGAGAGGCTTCCGGTTCTCATATTTGTTCATTTTCCCATAGCTTTTTGATTTGGAGAAGATCCTGTCTCTGCTGCCCCATTCGCAGAATCTTTCGAATGCTATAAAACACTTTTTTAGCTATGGGTGAACTCAAGCCTCTGTGTGGCTGGGAAATTCGCTGTTGCACACTGCGGTTCCCTCTGTAGCAGCTGCTGCAGGGAAAACACCTGCTCCGCCTGTGCTTGGCGCTTTCTCCCACCTCCAGCGGTAGTTCTAGCTCAGCTACCAGGCTCTGATTTTAGAGCACCCTATGGTGTCATGCAGCAGTTTATTTTGCTCATAAAGAGAAGTCCCTTTTTGAAGTCATCAGAGGTGGAAAGAATGTGCTTTAAAATTATGTGAGCACCTATTTTTAATGTTCTTTTTTTGTGAAGTTGTGACAGCAATCTAACGTATTGCTTACTCTTTCCATCACTGGGTGTGAAAATGCAATTCATTTTCTTCTTCATCTGGAAGTACACACTGGCCGTCAGGCACCTATTACAATCTCGCAGCTCTGATCTGAGTTTCTAAATTACCTCAGAATAAAACAAGCTATTTTGCTGTTTGAAACAGTATCATCCTCATAATCACTAGTTTTGTGAAGGAAAAATGCATTAAGTATAATGTAGTCCAAATAGAGTAGATGCATTTTGCATTTTGAGAACTTGTATTTTGATACATTTTGTTGTTGTTGTTTGTTTTGTTTTGTTATGGTATCAGAGATCAAACTCATGACCTTGCACCTGCCAAGAAGACTCTTAAGCCAGTGAGCTAAATCTCTGGCTTAATATATGTTATCAAGGAAATAAAAAAGCTTTACAAAACAGGTTCATCCAACTTGCTATGAAGTAGTTGATGAAAATGTTACTTTCTGTAACAAATTGGGAAAATGGGAGAGGAACAAATTTAATTTAAAGGGATATTTTTCTCATTTAGGGTTTGATGTAGAGGCTCCCTTCCTATTTGCTTAACGCAGATAGTAATCAACATTTTGATTTATTTAAATGGGATTGGTCAATATAAGTATTTCCTTTGTACTAATATTTACTCTAACCTTACCCATAATCATTATTATTTTTCACTAGCACAGTTAAGGATGCCCATTCAGTTCATCAATATGTATTCAGTTTTGTTTATTTTAGCCATTAGTGGTATTGTACAGAGAGGGACACATGGTTTTCACTGGAGGCGCACATGGATCATTACTTAATTTTTTTAACAAAATCTTAATCTTAGAATGTACATTTCCCTGGTGTCCTGCAAAATCATGGAAATGTAAGACATTTTCATCATACTTAAGAACTCAACTGTGAAAAACTGTAGTCAGAAACACTTTGCTCATATAGTGGTCCTGGGACAGTTTCTATCTATATTCTCTGTTCTGGAGAATAGGAAACAAGAGAACACGGCCCCTGCATGAAGGTCTTCTTGGGTGTTCTTACCACATTAAGGTAGTCTCCGCCTAAGGGCCATATCCCAGGAACAGGCTGTTATGCTCATACCCTTCACAAGTTTGTGTGTGCCTTCAAGTAATACTCTGTGTTCTAAAGTTATGATTTCTGCATGTTTAGAAAATAGGTGGAAAGTGTTAACTACAGAAGTACAGACTTTCTTTTCTAGGATGAGGAGCTTCCGTCTTGCAGAAATAAATTCTGACTAATAGATGAAGCAGGTTTTCGAAGGAAGTACACTCTGATTCCTTGTTTAGGATTATAATTGTGTAGTGATATTTGTAGTTTATGTTGGCAGCTAGTAGGGAACAGTATCTAGAGATTTCTAGATTTCAATAAATACTGTTTCCATACCCATAATGAACTTTCTGAACATTGTCAAGAGTTTTCTTTTAAGTGTTTATTGCATCTTTGTCAATTTATCATTACTGTTCTACCTCAAAACAAATTCAGTTGTCTGAAAGACTCCGAATTAGAATTCCCTAATCAAGAAAATTAAATCTCATGGATATATATATATATATATATATATATATATATTACATGTCAGTTTATGCACAAATAAAACAATCAGGATAATACAAGGTAGCAGTCTCTAAAACAGGAAAAAGCAACCTAGAAGGAATACAAAAGCTCACTGAGAATAGCAACAGATAGTACAACAACCACAAGATAAAGCTTAGAGGAAGCACATACAGGAATCATTCAAAACAGACAAAATTGATTCTTGTACTACAGGGTAAACCTAAAAAGAAATTGACCCAACATTACCATACAGAGTTTAATATACTTGATATATTTTTAAATACATAAAATATGCAGTACAAATAAGTAATATTTCAATTTTTTATCCTCTTACTAAATGAGAAATATAACTGATCTGTAATAGAAATATATAAAATGTTTAAAAAGTATGAATACAGTAAAAGTTTTCTTTGTTTTATGTGATAAATGTTAGCTATTTGTAATATGTGCAAACATCTTACTATGCATTAACTTAGATACCTAAGATGAGAAAAGAAAAGAGTTTAAGAGAAAGATAAGCTACTATGAATTCACTAATGTTTGCTTTGACACAATTGTGTCAATTTTTGTGCCTCTTTAATCTGTTGGAAATCAAATAATATAGGTAATATATCTCTATACCATTTAATAAATCTGTGATTAAATAGTACAGTGATTAATTCATCTAATAGCATACTTATATCTGAGAGATAAATTCTGGTATTTTACTTTTTTGCACAATATGGTGAATACAGTTATTAACAATGAATTCTGTATCTCAAAGCAGAGAATTTTGAATTTCTTCACCAAAGAGAAACACAAATGTTTATATTAATAGATATGCTAGTTTCTCTGATTTAATCATTAGTACACATGAATTAAAGTATCACCTTTACCCCACAAGTATATATGTAGAAATACTTTCATCAATCAAAATAAATCAGTGAAATTTAAAATATATGAAACTTTGAAAAAAATGATGACTAAGACACAGTACTCACTTTGCTCAATTAATGCCATGAGTTTCATTGTTACAGTTATTATCATCATTTCTGGAATTTAATGCCTATTACCAACATTTAGAGTTGTATGAATCATTAAACTTTACATAGGATGAGATATTTGGGTGGTCCACTGAGTAACCAAAAGAAATGAAAAATAAGTACAGATTCAACTTAATTTATCTATAATCAAATAATATAAGCCTTGATAATTATGTACTCAAAACCAATTAGATGGAATAATCTAAGTTATTAGAATATTACCAATAGATGCAAAAAATAGAGATATTGGCTGCTTATGGCTTAGTAACCCATACTTTTAAACCCATAGGAGGAACGATATGTCTTGACTCCATCCTTATTCTTTGACAAAGGGATAAACACAAATTGAGTGAGTGATCTTAGTAAAAGGATTTTAATAATGAGTAATCTCTCCAATATAGCCAGTTATCCTAGGAAAGTGAAAAGTTTGAACAACAAAACAAGAACTATATATGGCTGTAGTGCCATCTCATGACCAAGATTCTGTGAGTTCTATAGATTTTCTTCTGATTGTTTTGGGATAATTGTTCTGTTCATTGCAAGTGGTATATCTGAGGGTGAGCTACAAACACAAAAATAGCACCTTCCATTCAACTGTACTTTACTTAATGTACATTTGATTACAATGGTCATAATTTTTTTAAGTGTAGCAATTAAAATTTTTTTTCACTTACTGGTTATATATTAAGGTTATTACTGTCAGTAATGGGTATTGTAAACATTCTGTTAAAAATAAATTTAAATTGAAAAATAAAAATAAAAACAATCACAAAGAAAAAGTATATTATTACTATCAGCAGAGTCTCAGCAGGGCAAAACTATTTTTTTTAATAATTTTATTTAAAGAGAAAAAAACAAAACAAAACAACACAGAATAAAGGGTAGCCACAATACAGTACTCCAACGAAAAAAGGAAAAGAACAACAAAAAACCTAAGAAATTATTGTTTGACTAATTACATACTGACTTCTTGGAAATAGTTGTTCAATTTACAAAGTTGAAACATGTAAAGTAGACATTCAAACAGTGAGACTGTTAACAGCCCTGCTCCACGATCTGACAAAAACAGCAATACGGTCATCCATCTTACCCATGCAAATATACATGCAATTGTATCAAAAGGGTAAAATTAAACACAACAAAACAGAGCAAAACGGATCACAAGAGAGCAATGTAAGAGACAAAAATTTCAAAACTAGACAATCGGAGATATTCACTCTCTACCATATTGACTCTTATTTTCTTCCAAATAGTTGTCCATATTGTCACATACAGGGAATTCACATGAAACAAACTAGTATGGAATTGATCTGAGCAGGATGAGGAGGGCATTTCAGGTCTTCAAGACCAGACATTAGGGAAGCCAAGAATGGCTGTCATAGTGTCTCTCATCTCCTCAAAACAGCTGTCCATACCTTAATGTGTGTTGAACTTAAACAAGGCAAAGCAAGCTAAGATCACTTTGAACAAAAAGTGCTAGTTTTGCTGGACTTTACATCATGCATTATGGAATCAGCACTGGGTATTGTAGTGTCTCTTTTTCTTCTAAGTAGTTGTTCATTTCAACATATGTTATATAGTTGGTTCTCATAAACTATTTATAAGCTCTACACATGCATGAGTCTCTACATGTATATCTATCATTTCTGTATTTGCAGGAAAAACAAAACAAAGCAAGATAAAACATGAGGCAAAAAAGTCACATAAAACCACAATTCAAGGTGATCTACAATGGTTACCATGTGTCTCAGCAGTGTATAACAACATTAATAAAAACAAAGCATTGGAGACATTATAAGACTTCAAAAGCAAGTAATAATCAAACCAGAGTGGGTATCTTAGTGAATCTTGTCATCTTCAGTGTAGTTGCCTATACACTTAGACTTGATGATATCCATCATAACAGACTTAAATAAAATCAGTCAATACAAAGTAGCAATCTAACAAACCAGATTCAAATAAGATCAGCCATAATAAGACAGTATAAGTTATAAAGGGCTTCAGATTAAGTTGATAGGAAAATTAGGGGTGATTACCATAATATGTCCTCTTATTTTTGGGATAGCTGACCATGTCCTCAAGTCTAGTGTAAGTAGACAATATTTTGTTTTATTTTTTAAAATTTTTAACTTCACAATTCTTTTTCATAAACCCTATTGCAAGTGCTCTTGCTCTGTTTTTTACACACACACACACACACACACAGAAAGAGTGGTATTTTTCTAATTTGCCAAGGTTAATACGTAAATGTTGTATTGTTTTGGTTTGAATAATCTTTGTTTCACATGGTCTTTTGTTTCTTGCTATATCATTAAGATTGGTTGAAGAATTTATGGCAGATATATTTGTGTATCCTCACTTTTCATATCAAAAGTCTGCTTTTGAAAGTAGAATAATTGATTTGGAGTGGTGCCGCCACCTAAAATGTTTTGTCTTAAAATTCCTGATCAATGTTTGTTAGAATAGCTAACACCTCCAAATAACTGCCAGTGTGTGTGTTTAAAATTCTATCAAGTTTTGGTGTTAACTGACCAAGTTTTCATTGGGAAATTCACATATTCCATTTTTAAACAAATAACTTTATCTTAATAGCGAGGTAAGGGTGGAAAATTCAAACACACAGTTTTCTGGCTACTGAATATTGAAGAAAAAAAAGTCATCTAAGGATGCATGTTTGAAAGTAATGGAAACAGACCCTGGGGTAAACACTTTGCAAATTCCAGCAAAAAAATCTAACTTTGCAAAGTGCTAAAGTGCACATTACATATTGAGTTCTGTTAAAATATTAAGCATAAATTTATACTGGTATTACACATAAGATTTGAAAACTTGTGCTTCTTAAATCTGTAGGGATATTCCAGTGAAGGAAGGGCATGTAAGAACTTCAGAAGCAAGATATTTTCTGTACTCCTTCCTTCACTACTATTTTTTATAATGTACTCTACATTAAAATATTAATAACACCAAAAAGTAGAAAGAGAAGACCACCTCTACTCTTACATGACCCAGAAATACCTTCATTAACCTTTTGGAAAACAGAGATTTTTTCCACATTTTCTTTCATGTATTATTTATGCTTTAAATTTAAACATAATTTTTAGGGAGTATAAAAGCATAACATTTCTGTAAATGTTCTATATTTTTGAGAATTATTAAATAGTTTTTTTAATTTTGAAAACTATCATTCTATTATATTTGGATACTTAGGTTCTTCCCGCTGGTTTGTTATAATGAACATTGTAGTAATGATTATCCCTGAGTATATAATTATGTACACAATATTTCTACAATTAGATTCAGCAAGTTAAGTGATGAACTTATCATCATACATCTGTCCTTTGACTAACATATCATGGTGCAGCATTTTGCTGTAGTTACCTTCATTGAGTGTCAAAAATAATATTATTTTACTTTAAAAAATATTTAGCTTTTTCTAAATTTAGTAAGTCATGAAAACTCATTCTGGCTTAAAAGATGTTGAACTATATAGAAAATTGCTTTATGGTTCTATGATAGATTAGTCTCCTACCAACTGCAGAGAAGAGTGGACAAGCCACGGTCCTTTCTGGATCCATGTTGACAGAAAAAAGGCTGTAAGTTAACATTCACATTTGGGAAAACAAGCAAACAAAATGATAGCAAAAATCTGTCCCACTGTCTTAGGCATTGCATAAGAAAGATTTTTTCATTGAAATACATTGTTATGTCATTATACAAAAACAACTGAAAAAGAACCACAAGCAACTTTTGGTTTTGTTCAGGTCACAGTCTTGACTAGATATAGCCAAGTTTTGGGTTAAAAGGTTCATTCATTTTATCACAGAGAAGCTTTGGTGTTTGGAATATACCAACATTTCTGAAAGACTGAACATTAAAACAATAGATAATTCCAAGCACTAACTAGGTTTTAGATTTGCATTTGTTTATTAGTTTATTTATTTTGTAGGAAGTGTAACATTTCACTCACTCAACTTAACCTTGCAATGTTGAAATACATGGCTCTGTATGACATTTTGTACTCAGAAAAAAAATTGGTTCCTGAGACTTTGGAAATACATGCCTTTGTATACCCAGTGATACGAAGAGTTTAAAGAATCTAATGATCCACACAAAATAATAAAAACTAATTATGCTATTTTATAAAAGCATTTGCAGCTAACATGGAAACATTTCACCAAATATTCCTTAGGATCAAAATAATAAAATTGAACAAATAATCATAATAAAAGCCATAGACACTGTCCGTGAGTTAGCTTCGGGACTCGAGCCTGCAGGAACAAGAGCCAGCTGATAGAATTCACACACATGTGAAGATCCTGAGGCTTCTCATGCTCAAGTAATACTATAGTAGTTGTGAGCAAATGTAAAAATATTGTGCAAAACCACATGTGATGGTATGTTAGAAAATCAGAATTACATTTACAGAAAGGACTAAGGGCAGGCTTTAACTAGGTCACACCGACTCTATAGATAAGTTTGGAAGAACTGGAGTCTGACAGTACTGTCTGCTTATTGATTCAAATGCAACATTTCTCCATTCGTTATAGTTCTTCTTCTAAAACTACGTAAATCAATTAAATATATGTAAGGGAATTCGGTTGTGGAGTCCTTCTCTAACACATTAGGCACTTTTATGCTACCCTTGGGCCAGTGCTATAATGTCTTAATTATTTCAAATTTGTAAATGTCTTTTATTATATGTGTATTAATAAAAAAGATACATGATATTCTAGACCACATATGCAATATGATTTTAAATGAACTTATTCGTTTCCTTATTTGCAAACATACCTGTTAACTATGGAATCTACATTGGGATTGTATTAGATTGGTAGGTTAATTTAAGGAATAAACTTTGTAATTTAATATGGTGGATGCTTCAATTTATAAAACTGGTATGTTCTCTTCTTTGTTAAGGTTTATAATTTATTTCAAACACATTTAAGAAAAATGCTATTTGCTTTTGAGATATTTGATATATTTGATACTGTCAGATGTGGTACCATTCCTTAGTATGTCAATTTTCTATCAGTATATACTTACACGGAAGTATATAACTGATTATCCTATGTCAACTTGTGTCCAGATATACTAACAAATCCATTTTGAAATCCCCATGTATTTTTAACAAATTATTTTAGAGTTATTTCATTTGTAGAAAACTAAACAAAGTGAAATAAGGACATCAGATGAGAAATGCAGATTTTTGAGAGAAAACTGTCATCATTTCAGCATTGATTATCATATTGCCTTGAGATTTTTTTATATGTACTTCTTGAGTTACATTTAATATCGTTAGCTAAATTCATTCTTAAAATTTCTAATGCACTTTTACAAATATACCAAAATTTGGTGTTTTACTTTTGAATACTGTGTTTTACTAAAACACTACAGATTATAGTACTGTACTACCTATTACAGATAGCCTGGCAAAATATTCTGAATGTTTTCACCATAAAAATATAAAACATATCAGAGAAAATAGATATTGTCGAAATTGTTTGAACCTCCACAATTTAAAATACCACATAGTGCTCCATAAATATGTAAAGTTTTAATACTTTGCATGTCAGTTATATTTAAAGAATCCTAAAATTAAATACCAAATGTATCTATCTATTGAAATGATTCTCAACTTGTTTCTTTTTTCTGTATTAATTAATATTTACTGATTTAATTTATTCAACCAACTTTGGATTTAAGAAATTAACTTTTCCTGATATGCTGTCAAAAATGCTAGATTTATTTTAAAAATATTTTACTTAGGGATTTTGCATCTATGTTAATGTGGAAGTCTAATTTATTTATATTTGAGACAAGATCTTGCTATGTAGCCCAGCTTGGACAAACTGTGTAACCCAGAATGGCCTCAAATTCACAGCAATCCTCCTGCCTCAGTTTACTGAGTGCTGGGGTTACAGGTGACTTTGAAAGTCTTTTATGGAACTTTTCTTTTGTTTTTTCAGGCCTACGATATTATATTGATCTCATGAATTAAGTTCTGTCTCTTTATTTTATTGAAACTTTGCGCAGAATGGTTTACTTTAATTTTTGAGTTTACTTTGATTTTTGAGTTTACTGTTTTTCAAAAAATGTTTTAATTATTTTAAATTACAAATTCAGTAGTTTCATTACACAATTGTATTAATTACATATTTTTGCTAATGATGCCATTTAAAATTATATTCTCTCTGATATTTTACATAAATTTTCTATATTATTTTAATAATGTTCATCATCACATCACAATATACCTTTGAATATATTACATGTAATACTTTCAATTAAAAATAAAACAAAATATTTTCTTTATCATTTTTATAATTTTTAGTTCTATTGTGATGCTCTGTTTTCAGCTTCAACTTTATTTTTTCTATTTTCCCTTTGTATATCTTTACAAGTCTTAGCAGCAGTTAAATAATTTTGTATTTTCAAAAAATCACCATTATATGAACTGAATTTTACCTATTACTGTGTCAGAGAAATATATTCAGAGGTTTCACACCAGAGATAGAGTAGGGATAAAGTACACACTGATGATTTAATAAAAAGGTCTGATTTGTGGAATAATGACTGCCAACAAGCAAAGCTAGACATATTTTATTAGTTAAGTTATTTATTTATTGTGTTTTGCACTGAGATTTGGAACAATGGCTTTCACAATGACCTAGATAACTTACTTAATTTTTGTTTTTTGAGTCACTCAATTCTCCAGGCTGAACTCAAAGTTGCAATGTTCCTGTCTCAGCCTTCTGGAATGCTGTGATTATGGGAGTGTACCACCATGTCCAGCTCATTTTAATAATACTCATTTTAATAATAAAGTGTAAGAATATGAACAGCTTTGTATTCACTTAGCTACACCAACATGCTTCACTAAAATATTCTGTCTTTCATTAGGACATTGTTTTAACTGAAGTGTATATTCATATTTGTATAGTAACAAAATATTCAGTATCAATTAGTACTTACAGATACATACTTGTTGGAATGTTTTGTAATAGAAGTGTTATGGTGTGACTATTTTATAATAGAGCTGTTACAAATATTATATTAATTGGTTTTTGCCTGGTGCATAAGATGGGCATTGCTTAGTTGGTAAAACACACTAATGTGTATTATTTCTGTGTATCACTGTTTGGAAATAATTGGAAAGTATTCTTTTGTCTACTCAACAGTTATACATATATTTATTAATTATTTTTCAATGAATTTTTATCAACAATTTTTGCAGTTTTGAGTTGTAGTTATTAAACTACTACCTGATTTTAAATAATAAATTATATGCTTGATAATATACTCAGTTGTGCATTCATTTTCTTTTTACTGTTTTCAATAAATTGAAATGATTATTAATTTTAACTAAACCATTTGAAGATGCAATATCTATCACTTGATTTTCTATCCAGCCTTCTCCTTACTCTACAAGAATCTTGTATATGTTCATGCTCATATGAAAGATATCAGCAATATTCTTACAAAACCTAGTTCTTGGTGTCACAATGACTTGGATGAATTATAGAAATTTGTTCCAGTTATGTATTTTCTCTTTGGTACTGTATATTCCAAGCTGAAAAGACTGGAATATACCAAGAACTAAGTTTTCCTTATTTTTTAGAGACTATCAGAACATCTAGAGAGAGAAAATACTGATACTATTCTAATCCTTTCTCATATCACTTCCAGTGCAACATTACTACCTTTCTTCAGATTCTTCAGATTAAAGTTCTAAAATTAAATACATTGCTGATAATGCATTTAAATTATCACATTTGAAAGTCAAATGCCTCACAAAATACCTTTAATAATCCAATTTTTATCAATTATTCATAGGCGACTCTTTTCCGTAGGTAATTTTCAACTCCATATCATGTTGATTTTTTCAATTTTGTTTTTCTTTTTTTTAAATTTATTTTAAAGAGAATAAAACAAAAGAGGGCAGAACAGAGCAGATCAGAACAGGACAACATAGGTAACACAGTACTTTCTTTTTTTTTTTTTGAAAGAGAATAAAACAAAAAGGGGCAGTACAGAGCAGATCACAACAGGACAACTTAGGCAACACAGTACTTTACATTAAGACAACTGCACATCAACAGTAGCTAACACCATATCTCTTACTCTGCTATAGTTGAGCATAGTTTCAATTACAATAATATCAAACATAACACAATAGTATAAAGCCATGCATAGAGTGAAAGAATTACAGGGCTTTCTGAACCGAATAACAGAAAATGATCAATGGGTACTATAATATCTCATTTTTGATAAAAAAAAGTTTGTTTAAACTATCACACATATTCAAATTCCAATAAGACCCAATGTGATAGATAGAACCAGCGGTACTAGGACAAAAAAAGCATGTTTGGACTTCTAAGAAGGATGATATTAAATCAGCAATAGTTGTAATAATGTTTTGTTTTCTTCAAAACAGCTGTTCATATCATCACGCATGATATAGTCAAACAAAACAGGATAAAACCATTAAAGCTATGAGATGGAGACTCATGCTTACCATAAAGTCTTATATACTCTTATCAAATCTCATATTAGGGAGACTATATGGTATTTACCCTTGTAAGTTTGGTTTATTTCGCTTAAGAGAATGGTCTCAAGTCGTGTCCATTTATTTATAAATATCTCAATGTGATCATTCTTTATAGCTGAGTAATACTCCATTGTATAAAAATGCCACAACTTTTTTACCCATTCCTCAGTTGATGGGCACTTAGGTTGTTTCCAAGATCTTGCTATTACAAATTGTGCTGCTATAAACATGGGTGCACTTATGTCACTATGGTATGATGTTTTCAGTTCTTCTGGGAATATGCCTAGAAGTGGAATAGCTGGGTCAAATGGGACTTCCATACCCAGCTTTTTGAGGAATCTCCAGACTGACCTCCACAGTGGCTGCACCAGTCTACACTTCCACCAACAGTGCAGAAGACTTCCTTTTTCCCCACAGCCTCTCCAACACTTGTTGTTGGTAGTGTTTTCTATCTTGGCCATTCTTTCTGGGGTGAGATGGAATCTCAGTGTGGTTTTAATTTGCATTTCTCTCATGACTAATGATGATGAACATTTTTTCATGTATTTATTTGCCATTCATATTTCTTCATCTGAGAACTGTGTATTCATTTCAGATGC
>PVJX010014034.1:0-45909 GCA_004027295.1 Dolichotis patagonum
GGAAGAGAAGGAAGAAGAGGAGGAGGAGGAGAAAAAAGATGACAAATGTAGAATTTAAATGCTGGAATCTTTGATGTTGATTTTAAAGCCATTTCTCAAAATATTGCTACTATTAATCTCTATTAAAAGTAGAATGACTTGAAAAAATAAAGATAATTTTTGTTACAAAATTTTCCAAGTATACAAGAACACAATATGATGTCCTTTTCAATACAACATATTATCATGTTTTGAAAATTTGTTGCCCTGAAGACATATGTTATTTACTGACATTTAAAACATAGTTCATGATTAGATATAAATGTTTAAAACTATGTGCCTGGAAAATTCCAGGATTATGTTTGCTAAACAAAGGAGAACTGCAGAGGAAAATGACAAGGGAAAAAAAATCTCTTTTTTTTTCAAAAAACAGACCAAACACTATTCCACTTAAAAAAAGGAAAGGACAAATGTTAATGCATATTTCCATTGTTATTTTGATTGTCTGAGCCTCCTAACTTCTGCAGGACTCCAAAGATGGCATTTTTTACCTCTTTGTTTCTGAGACTGTAAATGAGAGGATTCAGCATGGAGATCACAATCATGTGAAACACAGAAGCTACTTGGTCCTTTCCCAAGGAGTAGGACTCCTTTGGTTTTAAGTAAAGATCATGGTGCTGTAAAAGATGATGACTCCCAGGAGATGACAGGCACAAACAGAGAAGGCTTTTTTTTCTTTCCTGCAGTGGAATTAATTCTCAGGATAGTGGAGAGAATGTAGACATAGGATCTAGATATTGTGAGGAGGGACACTATTAGGGTGGATCCACCAAAAATGAAAATAATGATTTTAACCTCATAAGTGTCACTGCAAGATAGGGCTAAAATTGGTGATGTGTCACAGAAAAAATTATGGATGCTATTAAAGTTGCAGAAATACAGTTTGCTCATACACCCCACAATCACAGTAGATTATACAAAGCAAATTGTATATGAGCCAAGAAGTAGGCCATGACACAGTTTTGTGGACATAATGACGGGATAGTGTAGAGGGTTGCAAATAGTTACATAGCGATCATAGGCCATGGAGGAGAGAAGAAAGCATTCAGAGCTAGCCAACAGGATAAAAAAGAGTATCTGAATGAAGCAGCCCAGAAATGATATATACTTGGAGGAAGTAAGTTCTGTAAGGTTTTAGGGATGATGACACTTGAGTATCTGAGGTCAAGGAATGACAGGTGAGTGAGGAAAAAGTACATGGGGGTGTGAAGCTGGGGATCCAGGTGAATGATCAGTATCATCTCCGAGTTCCCCAGCACCATGACCAGGTAGATGAGGAGGAAGAGCAGGAAAAGGACCAGCTGCATCTCTTCAGAATCTGCCAGCCCCAGGAGGATGAGGTCAGGTACATTGGTGGAATTCTGTCTGCCCATGGTGTCCTGCTGGGCTTATCTATTGAATAATCATCATTCCATGAATACATTTATATTACTTTTATGAATTTTAAATGTCTGCATATGTAGTCTTCTAATAAAATTAATATTTATTTTATCTTTTCTAAAACACTGTAATTGAAAAATGATACTGTGGGCTGAAGTTGGTAAAAAAAAAAAAGCATTTTCCAATCTTATCTGTCTATAAATTTGACAATTGTGTATTTTTGTTGAAAGAAAATATGATAAATTAGGATGCTGACATTTTATCTCATATTTGTTTTCCTCGATATGCCACTTTTATACTTTTGTGCATTCTTGTTTATTAACTCTGAGACAAATTAAATTACTCTTGAAGATGTTTTGGGGTCTTGATCAAATAGATTATTCACAGGAATTCTCTGAATATTATCCCAGGGAGCAACTGAAAGCTTAAGCAGAACCTTCTGTGCTGTGCTTCCCAGCTGGTAATTCCATGGTGGCCCATATAAGGAGCTCTCAGGTACTGCAGCATTTGCTCCTCCTCCGGGTCCACTATCTAAGGATGAAAACTTGGCATGATTCCAAGTAAAAATGTTCTAACAGTAAGTTAACAGATGTTTTCCCCTTTTCCCTAGACAGCTCCACAATGAAGAACATAAACAGCTTCTTACATGATCAAGTGGAAAGTTTGGATTATGGTGATGGTGGAGAAGACATTTCCAGAGCCTCACTTATTTAATGACTAACTATAAAGGATGAAACAAAACAATGTTCACTAGAAAACATTTTATATTGAAAAATATGAAATAGCCATAGAAGTGATTATTAGAAAACAATAAAAAGAAACATAATTTATTGAAGTAGAAAGGAGCAATTATTGTCTTTTATATCCATAAAAGACATATCCCACAGTCAGATAGAACCTCCAATCTACTTGGCCAGAAATGCCACCTGTTTTTTCTCCAAGCTAAGATGTGGAATATGTTTTATTGTTGTGTGGTAGAGGATTTTGTTTTCCTTTTACAAAAGCAAAATAATCGGAATCTGAAAATAAGCCATGAATTTAGACATAAATTCAATGGACAAAAATTTGATTTAGTTATATATAATCAGGTCAAATGGTGTTATGAAAAGAAAAAAACAATTTAAATATAATAACAGAACTAAAATATTACACTGAGTATTATTTTTCCAAGATGAGGAAGCAAACTAAGGGTTGGGAAAACTACAAGTGAGAAACAAAGAACATAGATACTGTGAATCTTCCATTAAATCCTGAAAACTCAGTGGCGATATCCAGAGAAAAATGACCATCTTAGGGAAAGTGCTCAAGCTTGGAAATTTTAGAAGATTCTTTTCTCCTAAAATTCATTTCTTATGGTGAATAAAAGCTACTTGTATTAAATATTAGATTGTTTAGAGACTTGTGGAAAGGCCAGGCTATTGAGTCACATATTAGTTCATACTGAGGTGTGGTCTGGCATTAATGCTAACCCTAAACTTAACCATAACTTAAACCTAAACATAAGCCTAAAACTAACCCTAATTCTAACATTGAGCTTTCAGTGAAATGAAAGTCTGAGGATGAATTTCTAAATCAATGTCCTTTCAATAGTCATGAGATTTCAAGATGTTACTAAAAAGATTTTTTATTCAAGCTTTTCCATTATTCAAACACAAACAGGCCATACAAGAAGCTGCTTATGATGATGGAAAAATACTTGCAAGTACTCTCTAACAGTAGCAACCAATGTCACAGCAATGATATATAACACCTATCAGTGTAAAAACCATGAAGTTTAACTGCTGGGTCATCACATTTTAAATTCTCACTTTTATTTCCTTGCATATGCTTTTCTATTTCTCTTTCCCTTACTCTGTAATATTGTGACTGTATTTTTAAATTTTCTTTCATCTTTGATTGCTTAAACAATGAAATGATTGTTGATTATATTTTCATTTTTGAATGACAATATTTATAGAAATTATAGAATATTTTGTGATAGTTTGATTCTTGAATATGAGTATTGCTCAAATCAACTCTCACATTTATCATTTCTTTGTGGTATATAATTTACCACTCTTTTCATCTTTTGATAAATATTAAATAATATTTTAAAAAACTGTAGTATTTAACTGATATATGGTAACATTATTTCCCCATTTCAGTAAGTTGATTTTAGCTTTGTATATATGCTTTTCTTAATTTTGATGTGCTTCATGCTATTAAAATAGAATTCTATTTATTGTGTGCATGCCACTTTATTTTTTACTTATGTGTTTTGGTTTAGCTTTGTACTATTCTTTCATATTACAAAGGTAAAGCAGGTTTCTATATTTTTGGCTAACTATAACTTGAATTTCTAAATTTATATTTAAACTACCTATTAGTTAACAGTTTTTTTATATCTGAATATTAAGTCTATGTTCTATTCCATTGTGGACATAAAATATGACTTTTTTCAATAGAGCTTTGTAAACTTATACAAATTTATGGAAAATTTGTAATCAACTGGGATAAATAATGCATACATCTGAAGACAATTCAAAAAGTGATATGTGTATCTAGATGTATCAACTATAATAATCTTAAATTCTCATCATGCCAAAAGAAAATATAAAAATAAATATAAAAATAAAAATACAGTACATTAGATCATAAAGCACACTGTAATTGAAACAACATATGAAAGAACATAGTAAATAGGATTCAGTATTTACAGTAAGAGAAAGCAATGAGAAATATTGTGATCAAAGTTGAATTTAATAAAAGTGTGTCAAATAAGCAGATACTTGAAAGTGGTGTCTTCATGAGTGGCATGTAGTTGTAAAAATAGCAAGGAGGAATATATTGTAAGAGCTTCACTTTCTGGATATAGAGGAGGAGGGACCTTGTATGTAAACAATTATATGTACTTATGCTAGTATGTGCTATGAAGAAACAAGAAAAAGAAAGCAAGTGGCAGGCTCCTGGCCTGGACTGCCTACACTGACATGCCACACTTTTTGCATGCCTCATGGATGCCTAGACCCATGCCACTGGTCCACCATTCTGCCCCAGATGACCTACACTGGTCCGCCTCAATTCCTGTGTGACCTGAGGACAAACAGTCTGAGGACAACGACCTGACCCTCAGCCCAGGACTGTATATGCCACCATGCCACACTTTCCACATGCTCTGCAGATGCCCAGACCAAGGACACTGGCCCACTCCTTGTACCCAGAACAACTACACTGCCATGCCATGCTTCTCATGTGTTCAGCAGAAGCCCAGACCCAGGACAACTGCAAGCCACTCAGGGACACTACCTATGTCCTGGATCTAATACTGCTGTTGATCTTTGGCTCCCATCCTTTCTCTCAGAACCCTGGACTACAGAGGGTTAATTGTGCTAGCCTGATGGGAGATTCAGTAACTACCTCAACCAAACAGAGGACCTCAGCAGGCTCCAATCAGTGTGATGAGTATGCCCCTAAAATAGAGGTGTAGAGTGGTTAAATAGGGCCAGTAGTAAAGCTTCCTCCAACTAACTGTAAGACCTTGGTGAGTCTGGCAAGAATGTGGGTAACTTCTTCCTGCACACAGAGAACATCAGACAGGGAGAGGAGTGTGCCAATAAGAACTCTCCCAAATTGGAGAAAATCAAAAGGCTTATGACACACACAGGCACAGAATAGGGATACAGTAGGGCATCAGCCAACACAACACTATAGACAGGGAGATTTTGTGACCTGGAATAACCTGAAGATAAAGTAAGAACAGGAACTAAGAGTTGATCTACATCAAAACTAAGCTTGTCCCCCAGGAAGAATATAGGACTCACCCAACTGGCCCTACAGGAGGAATTCAGGTGACTGGCCCTCCTCTTCACTGTGGTACTCAGCAATCAGACAAAAATCAGCCACACAGTAGGATCCTAAGATCCACACTACCAACATTTGAGACTACCAGGATTTAAAGACCAAATAACTGCCCAAAGGGTGAAAATGACAAAATGAAAAAGCAAAATGCAATCTCAAACATCTAGGCCATCAGGAGCAAGTAGAGCTGACACTGAGATAGAGGACTTTAAAAGTCATATCCCAGAAACCTCTGAAAATATAGCAAGTGAAATAAAGTAACAAATCCATGAGACTATAAAGGAAGTCAAATTAGAAATAGTTTCTAAGTAAAGACAGAAATAACAAAATTAGTAAAGAACTCATCAACACAGCCAGAGAAGTAATATATTTTTAAAAAACATGGGAAATCAATTGAAACCTTGAATGTACAATATAGAAAACAAGCAGAATCTATGAAGCAAATTCAAAGAGGGATTTAAGGTACAAAAATTTCTATTGAAACTTGGCAAAATTGTTTAAATGAAGCTGAGGATAGAATTTCAGACCTTGAGGACAGGATCACAGTCAGCAAACATGAAAGAGTAGGACTTTTAAAAACAGCAAAGCAACATAAATTGAGAATACAACAGTTTTACAATGATGCCAAGAGAAATAATATGAGAATAACAGAAATCAATGAAGATGCAGGGGTCAACGCAAATGACATACATACGCTATTCAGAGAAGTAATAGCAGAAATTTCCCAAACATGGGGAAAAAATCTGATATGCAGATAAGTGAGGCATATAGAATGCCAAACAGTCACAATGAACATAAATCTACCCAGACATTTAATAATTAAAATCCCAGACATACAACATAAAAGCAGAATACTAAAAGCTGTTAGAGAAAAGACACAACTCACCTATCAAGGAAAAGCCATCAGAATCACAGCAGAATTTTCCACAAACCCTCAAGTTCAGACTAGATTGGAGTGAAGTATTTCAAGCCCTTAAAGAAAACAACTTTCAACCCATACTGATGTACCCAGCAAAACTGTCTTTCAAATTTAATGGAGAAACAAGATATTTCCATGAAAAAGAACAGCTGAAGAAATTCATGTCCAAAAAACCAACCATAGAAAGAGTATTGAAAGACATAGTAGAGACAAAAATGACTATAATTCCCAGAACAACAACAGGAAGAGAACACCACACAGGACAAGCAATTAAACAAGGGGGAGAAGCAGAAAACCAACAAGAGAATTATAACATGGAAAAGTTGAACCAGTATATATTAGTTATATCCATAAATGTAAAGGGCCTCAATTAACTTATCCAAAGAAATAGGATGACAGAATGGATCAAGAAATAGGATCCCACAATATGCTGTATACAAGAAACACATCTGACCCAAAAGGAAACTCATAGATTAAAAGTCAAAGGATGGAAAACAGTATTCCATGCAACAGGAACCCAGAAAAAAGGGGGTAACTCTTCTGTTTGCAGACAATGTGAACATCGAACCTAAAGTGATTAAAAGAAATAAAGGTCACTGCATATTTCTTAGTGGAAAACTTCAAAAAGAAGAACTAACAATAATAAATATATATACACCAAGTACAGGAGCACTCAACTATATAAGACAAATACTAATGGACATGAAAAATCAAATAAACAAGAACACAGTTTAAATAGGAGACCTTAATATTCCACTGTCACAAATAGATCTACTAGACAAAAAGTCAACAAAGAAATAATATAACTGAATCATACCTATGAACAAATGGACTTAATAGATGATTACAGAGTGTTCCACCCAACCACATCAGAAAAGAATATTCTTCTCAGCTGCACACAAGACATTCTCCAAAATAGACCATATATTAACCAATAAAACATTCTTAAGGAAATGTTAAGGGATTGAAATTTTTCCATGTGTATTATGTGACCACAGTACACTGAAGTTGGAAATTAATGGGAAAAGAAATTACACAATCAGCATAAATGCATGAAAATTAAAAAACAACCTTCTGAACAATGAGTGGGCTACAGGTGAAGTTAAAGAAGAAATAAATCAATACCTACAATTCAATGAAAATGCAGATACAACCTCTGGGATGCAATGAAAATGGTCCTAAGAGGGAAATATATAGCCATAAATTGTCACATCAAGAAAATGGAGTGAGAAGAAATCAACAATGGAATGCTACATCTCAAGCTCCTAGAAAAGGAAGAGCAAGTTAAACTCAAGCTTATAGAAAAGAGGAAATTGTAAAGATCAGAGCAGAAATCAATGCAATTGAAACCAAATAAAAAATATAAAGAATTAATGCATAAAAGAGGTGGTTTTTTGAGAGAGTTAACAAAATTAATAAACCTCTAGCCAACCTTATAAAGAAAAAGAAAGAAAAAAACTAAAAATCACACAATAAGGGCTGAAAAGAGAGAAATCACTTCAGATCCCATGGAAATTCAAAAGATCATGAATACCTACTTTGAAAATCTCTACTCACACAGGGTGGAAAACACAGAGGAAGTGGACAGATTTCTAGAAAATGTATGAACTACCAAAGCTCAATCAAGAAGATATAATAATTTTGAATAACCCAATATCAGCTATTGGAATTGAAAATGTAGTTAAAAACTTCCTAACAAAGAAAAGCCCAGGTCCTGATGAATTCACAGCTGAATTCTACAAGAAATTTAGAGAAGAGTTGATTTCAATACTCATTAAAAGTCTTCATTGAAATCAATAGAGAAGCACTCCTCCCTAACTCATTCCTAGAGGAAAGATTCACTCTCATACCAAAACCAGAGATAGACTTAACCAAGAAGGAGAAATAAGGGCCAGGGACTTAGCTCAGTGGTTTAATATGCTGCCTGGCAAGCACATGGTCATGAGTTCGATCCCTGGTACAAAGAAAAAAAAGGAGATATATAGGCCAGTCTCATTAATGAACATTGATGCAAAGATTCTCAATAAAATACTGGCAAATAGAATGCAGCAAATCATCAAAAAGATTATATACCACAACCAAGTGGGATTTATTCCAGGAATGAAGAGATGGTTTAACAGACACAAATCAATAAATGTAATACACCACATCAACAGAGCCAACAACAAAAATCACATGATCTTATCAATAGATGCAGAAAAAGCTTTTGATAAAGTCCAATACCTGTTCATGATAAAGGCCTGACAGAATCTCAGAATAGATGGCATCTACCTCAATCTTATAAAGGCCATCTATGACAAGCCAAGAGCCAACATTATACTAAATGGACAAAAACTGAAAGCCTTCACTCTAAAATCAGGAACAAGACAAGGATGTCCACTGTCACCATTCCTATTCAATATCATTCTGGAAATATTAGCCAGAGCAATCAGACAAGAGAGAGAAATAAAAGAAATAAAGATAGGAAAGGAAGAAGTTAAATTATCATTTTTGCCAATGACATGATACTTTACATAAAAGGCTCAAAAAACTCTAAAGACTACTAGACATAATAAATTCAGCATCATAGCTGGATACAAAGTCAACACTCAAAAATCATTAGCATTCTTGTACACAAACAAAAAACTCCATGAGAGAGAAATTGCAGAAATATCACCTTTCAAAATAGCACCTAAAAAAGTGAAATATCTAAGAATCAACAAAACCAAGAATGTAAAAGACCTATATGCTGATAATTATACTACTCTAAAAAAAAGGAGTTCAAGAGAGTATTAGAAAATGGAAGGATGTTCCTTGCTCTTGGCTAGGAAGAACCAACATTGCAAAAATGACCATGCTCCCAAAACTGTTAGACAGATTTACAGAATCCCAATCAAAGTACCACTGACATACCTAACAAATTCTAACACTAACTTTCTAAAACACTTCTAAAATTCATTTGGAAATGGAAGAAACCTAGAATAGCAAAAGTGATTCTGGGCAACAAAGGCAAAGCAGAAGGCATTTCAATTCCTGACTTGAAATTATCCTACAAAGACACATGGACAAAAACAACATGGAACTGGCAAAGAAATAGACCTGAAGACCAATGGAACAGATTAGAAGATGCAAACACACCTACAAGGACATTTAGCTTTCTTACTTTTGAAAAAGGGGCTAAACATGTTCACTGGAAAAAGGATAGCCTCTTTAATAAATGGTGTTGGGAAAATTGGCTTTCCACATGCCAAAGACTGAAACTAGACCCATGCCTATCACCATACACTGAACTAAAGCAAAATGGATCAAAGATTGAAATATTAAAACAGAAACACTAAATCTATTGGAAGACAAGGTGGGTAAGAAACTTGCAGACATAGGGTTAAGGCAGAAAATTTGTGAACAAAATGCAAACTGTACAGGAAATACTTCAAAGAATCAACAACTGGAATCTCTTATTATTAAAAAGTTCTTACACTTCAAAAGAAATCATTAACAAAGTGAATAGGAAACCATAGAATGGAAAAATAATTATAGCTGACAATCTCTCAAAGGACTTATATCCAGAATATATAAAAGAATTGAAAAACATCAAGCCGACCAAATTCAAAGACCCTCTCCAAAAATGGGAATCAGAGATGAACACTCAGTTCTCAGATGAAGATATACAAATGGCAAATAAATACATGAAGAAATGTTCCCATCACTGGTCATTTGAGAAATGTAAATTAAAACATCATTGAGATTTCATCTCACTCTGGAAAGAATGGCTGCCATCAAGAAATCAACTGATAATAAATGCTGGCGAGGCTATCGGGGAAAAGGAACACTTCTCCACTGTTGCTGGGAGTTTAGACTGGTGCATCCAATGTGGAAATCAACATGGAGATTCCTAAAAAAACTAGGATTGGAAGTTCCATTCAATTCTGCTATTCCCCTCCTGGGCACTTTCCCAGAAAAATTGAAAATGTCTTGTCACAGTGATATATGTGCACCCATTTTTATAGCTGCACAATTTGTAATAGCTAAATCTTGTAAACAACCAAAATACACATCAACTGCACAATGGATGAAAAATATGTGGTGTTTTTACACAACAGAATATTACTCAGGTATAAAAAAGGATGTTCTTGAGGCATTTATAGGTAAATGGAAGGCAACTTGAGATTATTCTCATAAGTGAAATAAATAAGACCCACATTTTTAAATATCACATTGTCTCTCTAGTAAAAAAGTAATAAAAAACTGAAAGAATAATAAGATCCAAAATATATGATAGAAATTGTAAAAGTGAAACGGAGGAAAAATGCTCTAAAGGATATAACTCTATGTACATTTATGTGTGTAAGATAGATGACCATATTACTAAGTTTTCATTAGATCATTGAACAGAATGGAATGCACTGTGAATGTCTGAGTATTTATCCACCTTTGATTCTTTGATTTTGTAACTTGAACAACTATTTCTAAGAGGACAATATGTAATTCATCAACTAGTAATTTCTTAATATTTTCTTTAAAACTATGTAATACTTCTACCCATTTTTCTGTTTTGTTTTTTCTTTCCTTTTTTTCTTTAAATAAAAAAAAAGAAAAGAAATGCAGTACAAAAGTGTAGATATTTGCTTTACTTTTGATATAACTCTTTTTCTTAGAAATGGATGATTGTCTTGTTATTCTGCCAGCAAAAAGCATCATACATAAGAATCCAAACTGTTTTTGAATTAATTTATAATTATATTTTTGAGATTCAAAATTGCATTTTTTGTTATTTCAGTCTCTACATTCTTCTGGTTGGCTAACCAAAGTAGGTTCACACATCTTTATAAAAAGAAGCACAGTTTGGTCGCAGAATATATATGCAGAATTTATCTAAAGCTGAAACAACCCAATTTTCAGGCACACATCACTAACTACATTATTTTGTTTTGTTTTATTTGTATTTCTTTTTGTTAGTATATCAAGGCCATCCATATTAGAGATTAAAGCCAATCTTCTCTGCCTCATTTCTGCTATTCTATTTTTCTGCCATTGGTTGTCTTTTTTTCTCTTTCATTCCTCTGTCTGCCCCATTCATTGAGGCCTCTCTCCCACTGTTCATGAAATGCTCATATTCTTTCTCTCTCTCTCTAGAATGTTCTTCTCTATTTTCTGTAGGGTTTGATTGGTGGTCACAAATTCTCCAAGTTCCTCTTTGTCATGGAAGCATCTTGCTTCTCCATTAATTTCTAGAGAGAGTTTTGCAGGGTACATCAATCTGGGCTGGAGGTTGTTCTCCTCCAGGACTTGAATTACTTCACTCCAAGCTCTTCTTGACCTGATGATCTGTGTCAAGAAGTCTGCCATGATTTTGATGGGGTTTCCTTTATAGGTGATCTGTTTCTTTTATCTGACAGCTTTTAATATTCTGTTCTTATATTGAATTTCTGGGATCTTGATTATTATGTGTCTGGGTGTAGCTCTGTTTTGGTTGTAGGTGGCTTGAGTTCTGTATCCTTCATATTTCTGCATATCATTTCCTTTTTCTATGTTTGGGAAGTTTTCCTTAATAATTTTTGTGAATAGCCTTTGCAGTTCTGTTTTGACTCCTGCTTCTTTATTTACATGCTTTATTCTTAATTTATAGATCCTCTTGTCATCCTCTAGCCTTTGTATTGTTACTGCCTGTTCCCTTGTTATTTTTAAGAGATCTTCCCTTTCAGGAACATACATTGCAAGCCATGTTCAATTTTTGATAGTCTATCTTTAGTTTCTTCCAAGCAGTTTTGGCAACTTTCAATGGAGTTTTTAGTTTCCTGATAATCTCTTTATATCTGCTTCATCAATTCTAGTTTTTCTTTATATACTTCATTGAATGTTTCTCTCCTTTTGTGTTCCTCCATTCTTCTGTCTGTGTTTCTTGAGAGATGCTTAGCCTTCTTTTTATTAATCTACTTATCTCTTGTTTAACTTGAATTAATATTTCACTTTTGATCTCATTTACGAGGTCCCAAAGATATCTCTTTATGTCCATTGATGCTGTGTTTGATGTTGCATGTTTGCTGTGCTCAATCTCTTTTGTATTTACCTCTCCTGGATCAAGATTCTTAGGGTTGGGGGCTGGGGGCTTTTTCTTATTTCCCTCTCTCATCATGTTTTTGGTTCCTTCCATAAAAGTGTATAGTGTAATTCCAGCCCCTTTTCTTGTTGTTTAGGGTTCTTCTGGAGTGCACAGGCTAGGGGTTTCTGCCCTCTCCAGTCCACTATCAGAAACTGAAGTGCAAGCAAGGGCAGTGTATGCTGGCTCCTCTCCTCTGGGCCAGTCAACCTTCGTGGGCCCTCACTGCATCAGCATGTGCTGTGCTTAGGGAATTGGCTTGTGATGACCCACTGGATCCCAGCCAGGGGTGCAGCCCAGTCCAAGCAGATCCCACTGATCCACTCCATGAGGGGAGCAACCATCTAAAGCCTCTTCCTTACAGAGTTAGGGCCATCCTGCCCAACTCCAACATGTCATCCAGTTGGTTGCCCCTTTCCCTTGGGAGGGTCTTATTCCCATCACTAACTGCAGGTTGATGCTGGTCCCTGAGAACTGCTGGTCTCCCTGACCTCTGACTTCAGTGTGGCTGTGGCCCAAATTCACAGTGCCTCTGGGTGGTTCATGTGTAGGGCCAGTTCTGGACAAGTTACACGTGGGGTGGTTCAGCTCCACACTTGGGGCCAATCAAACCAGTTGCATTGGTGTGGGTCTGGTTGCTCAGGTTGATCTCAGGCATGAATTCAGGTGGCTCAATGAGAGTGCCATGCTCGTCAATCTTAGCTTCTCTAATGGTAGTCCCAGGACCTCATATTCCAGCAGTTCCTTTCACTTCAGTTTCTTCCTGGGTTGAGAGAATCCATCTGCCTCTATTTGGGTCTCTTCAGGGTGATCTATTCTGGCATTTGAGCTGTCTCTCTCAGAGAGGCTCCATATTCTGCTACCTACTGGTCCATCATCTTTTCACCTCCTTCACTTAAAAAATTATTAAGTGGAAAGTAAATGAATGAATGAATGAATGAATGAGTTATACTTGTTCTTATGTGCTTGCATTGTTTAAAATCCTTATTTCTGTAATTTTCCATATACTTAATACTCTTGTTGAGATTTTGAATTGAATTTTTCATTTGAGCATTTCACAATTATCTTCCAGGATTTCATAGTTCCTACCCAGAATATCTAATTTTACTGAAGCAAACTGTCATATATTGTGCCACATTTTTCTCATTGATTCATTCTGCTCTCTACTGTATCATCTTTGATCTTATTAAATATTTAAATGTTTGATTAGCTTGACTCCTTATTTGCATCATGTTTACTACAAACAGTCATTTGCACTGTTACTTTTAAAAATTCTTTGAAATTACTTTCACTGAAATATCACTGGGATCATTTTTTGAAAGAGGTTATGAAACTCAGGAAAACATAATGTTCCTGATAATTATTTGTGTATGAATATGTGTGTTTGTGTGTACTGAAGTTTGTAGTCACTGGAAATCAAGGCTGGAAGACCTATTGTGTGGTGATCTTCTGAGTAAATGGCTTTGTTCATGTGATGTGTCTTTGGTTGCAGGTGTCTCAGCATGAAAACATGCAAACAATACCATAGTAATCAAATTTGACACTAGATTGAACTCTTAGCCCTGTTGCTGATTACAGAAAAACAACTAATGATGTCAGTATCTGAAGAATACACCATATCTCAACATGTAGTTTAAGTCACCTTTGAAAGATTCTCCAAGTGCTTAGCTACCCAGGGAAAAAAAGCATATAAGAAGATGGGACGGGCTAGGAGAAAAATAGGACTTCCTGAAAATATTTATGCATAACAAGAAAGGAAGGAGGGGAGGCTTGAAATTTATGAAAAGAAAGAATAAAAAATAGGGAAAGATTATAAATTAAAAATGAGAAAAATATAAATTGAATGCAATGTAAAAACTAGCTTATGCATGTATCTAATAGGATGCTATATAGGTGACAGGTATGACCCATTAGGTTTCCTGGATAATGCTGACCAGAAAAAATCCAATCATAATGTAAGAAACAAGCAGACAAAGAATGGATGAAAAACAGAACTGAGCTAGCAAGACAGATGCTATAGCCAAGTTAACTACCCCCTGCTCCAGTAAAATGCACTGAAATTGAAAGGGAGAGTGCTCCATGTAACTCTTATCTAGTTCATATTTATGTATTTGCTCACTCTAGTGTCAATACATTAATGCACTTGATGCTCAGTCACTAACTACAACTTCTATGAAAGTTTCTTCCTGGCCAATCTATAAATTCCAGAGATAAGGCCCTGATAAGGAAAATTTTGCCCACCTAGGAATATGCACTTAGTTAGCTGAAGCCCTGGTTAGGGTTTTATGTTCTGGGATCTATCAATGACTGTCCAGAGGACCAAGTTGTGACAATTTCAAGGTACTGAACTGGGAGGGAGGGTCTCTATCATTTTGATTAAAGAAAACTGAAGACAAATGTCCTCAGGGATAAAACTTCTTGAAGCTCTCTTATGTCTCATGGGAGAGCTTTCTGTGTAATCTTTAAGTAAATTGTTTTTGTTTCTCCTTTTAAACTTAGTTTGCTTAATTCCTAGTGTCTGAGTTTAAAAACCCATCAAACTGCTCAAGACAGCATAGCTTCAAGCACACCCCAACCCTGATATTTATGAAACAACCCTGATATTTATGAACTGAGGTGGATAGAAAGTGCTGGTTCAGTGGGAGACTGGGTGGCCCCTCACCCAGTCAGAACACCCTGGTAGGTTCTGGTCACTATGTACCCTACAATGGGGTGGACATCAACCACAGAGTATGACCCATGGAGGTACACAGCTGACAGTAGTGACTATTGGGACAAAATAACAAGATATTGGCCCAGAAGGTGAAAATGACAAAACAAAAAACCAAAATACAATCTCAAACATCTAATCCATCAGGTGCAAGAACAGATGACAGAGAAATGGGGGACTTTAGTAGTCATACACTGGAAATTTCTGAAAAAATAGCAAATGAAGTAAAGAAACAAATCCATGAGGTTATAAAGCAAATCAAGCTAGAAGTAATGGCATACATAAAGACACAAGTAACAATCTTAGTAAAGGATTTGCTCAACATAGCCAGGGAAGAAACAGATTAAAAAATACAGGAACATGGGAAATTGATTGAAACCTTGAATGAACAAGATAGAAAGCAAGCAGAATCCATGAAACAAATTCAAAGAGATATCCAAGCAACAAAAAACTATTGAATGCTGGCAAAACTGTTTAAATGAAGCCAAGGATAGAATTTCAGACCTTGATAGGATTGCAGTTAGCGATCAGGGAAGGATAGAACTTATAGAAACAGCAAAGTAGCATGAAAGAACAATCCAACAGCTTCAAGATGATCCTGAGAGAAACAATGTAAGACTAATAGGCATCAGTGAGGAGGAAGGAGACAATGCAAACAGCTATTCACAATGCAGCTATTCACATGAAGTAATTATGGAAAGTTTCCCAAAATAGGGAAAAAATCTGACATACAAATAAGTGAGGCATATAGAATGCCAACCTATAACCAACATAACCAAAATAAATCTACACACAGACATTTAATAATTAAGATTTCAGACATATAGCATAAAAACAGAATACTAAGAGCTGTTAGAGAAAATCACCTATCAAGGAAATCATCTATCAAGGAAAGCCTATTAGAATCATGGCAGACTTCTCAGCACAAACATTCAGGTTAAGATGTGCATGGAGTAAAGCATTTCAAGTCCTAAAAGAAAACAACTTTCAACTCAGACTGATGTACCCAGCAAAACTGTCTTTCAAATTTAATGGAGAAACAAGATACTTCCATGACAAAGAAAAACTGAAGAAATTCTATCTACCAAACCAACTCTAGAAGAAGTATTGAAAGACACACTAGAAAGAGATAAAAATGACCATAATCTCCAGAGCAGCAACACAAAGAAATCACCAGCCTGGACAAGAAACTTAACAAGGGAGGAAAGCGGAAAACCAACCACAGGAACATAATATGGCAAAGTCAAGTCAATACATATCAGTAATAACCATAAATGTGAATGGGCTTAATTCACTGGTCAAAAGAAGCACAGTGACAGAATGGATCAAGAAACAGGACCCCACAATATGCTGTATCCAAGAAACACATCTGACTCAAAAACAAACTCATAGACTAAAAGTTAAAGGATGGAAAACAGTATTCCATGCAACAGGAACACAGAAAAAAGCAGGGGTAACTATTCTGTTTTCAGACAAAGTGAGCTTCAAACCTAAAAGGATTAAAAGGGACAAAGAAAGCCACTACATACTTGTAAGTGGAAAACTACAAGAGGAAGAACTAACAATTATTATTATACATGCCCCAATTACAGGAGCATCCAACTATATAAGATGAATACTAATGGAAAACCAAATACACAAGAACACAATAGTAATAGGAGACCTTAACACCCCACTGTCACAAAAAGATATATGAACTAGACAAAAAGTCTGCAAACAAATAATGGAACTGAGTCACGACTGTGAATGAATGGACTTAGTGGATGTCTATAGAGTGTTCCACCCAACCACATTCAAATATACATTCTTCTCAGCCCCATATAGGACATTCTCTAAAATAGGCCATATATTAACTCATAAAACATTCTTAAGTATGTAAAAGGAGTGAAATTATCCCATGCATAATATTGGATTATAACGCACTAAATTGAAAATCAATGGCAAAAAACTCTGCAAAACTTGCATAAATACATGGAAATTAAATAACAACCTTCTGAACAACCAGTGGGTTACAGATGAAAATGAAGAAGAAATAAAACAATACCTAAAATATAATGAAAATGCAGACACATCATACTGTAACCTATGGGACTCAATGAAAGCAGTCCTATGAGGAAAATATATAGCAATAAATAGCCACATCAAGAAAATGGAATGAGCACAAATAAATAACCTAATGCTACATCTCAAGCTCCTAGAAAAGAAAGAACAAGTCAAATCCAAAGCTCATAGAAGAGAGGAAATTGGGAACTTAGGGTGTTAAGCCAACCAGTAACCAGCCTGCCGCCCTGGTAAGTGACTGTGGTCTGGCAAGCCACGGCCACCCCAGGGCGGGGAAACAAGAAGTAACAGAGTTTCCTGAGATCCATGCCATGTTGGAACTTAGGGCGCTGAGCCAACCAGTAACCAGCCTGCCGCCTACCGGGGCACAGGCTTAGAATCAAACATACCATATCCCCACCACCACACCCCCGCTAACAATCAGGATCCAGGGATCTGGGTATCTCTTGGGAGATGACCATATGTGGTACAGCAAGTGGGAGGAGGTTCCTTCTACTATATCTGAAGGCAGATATTTTTATCACCATTTTGCTTTGTCCTGATTAATGGTGTTGCTCTATTCAATATTCTGTTTTGATGTGTTCTATAATGTTGTGTATTTCTTTTGATTTTGCTGTACCTAATAGAAGAACAACTATTTTGAAGATAACGAGATATACAATGGTGCCTATTATAGTTGTACTGGTGACCTGCTGTTATGTTCAGTGCCAATTTCACTATACTGTCTCAGTTGGCTTTATTCCATCCTGTTTTGTTGTATATTACTACGTCCAAGTTAATGAAAATTAAATAAAAATAAAACAATAGAACATGAGAAAACAATGTAACAAAATACCTCCAAAAACTCCCAACTCCATCAAAGCTGATCCATGTGACATGGATGATGAGAAACTCAAAAACAAAACAACAGAATTATATAAGATGATTAAAAAGGAAATAACAACAACAAAACAGATCAATAAGGTACTGAGCAAGCTGAAACATGATATAACTAAACAGATAATGTACTAAAAAAGTAAAAGGAGGAAAAGAAAATGTGCTAAAGGATATAACAGCATGTATGTGTAAGTGTGTGGGATTGATAACCATATTACCAAGTTTTTGTTGGATCATTGAACAGAACTGTTTACAGCCTCACTGTTCACTTTGTATGCCTTAATTTTGTAACATGAGCATCTATTTCTAAGAAGAAAATATGCAATTTATCAAGCAGTGATTTCTTAATGTTTTTTTTGAAGTTCTGTATTATTTCTACCCTTTTTTCTGTTTTGCTTTTTTTCTCTTTAAATAAAATTTTAAAAAAGAAGAGAGGAAATTGTTAAGATTAGAGCAGATATCAATGCAATTAAAACAAAAAAAACAATATGAAGAATTAATGAATCAAAGAGCTGGTTTTTTGAGAGGATAAACAAAATTGATAAACCCCTACATAACCTTATCAAGAAAAAGAAAGAAAAAACCCAAATTCATGCAATAAGGACTGAAAATAGGGAAATTACTACAGATCCCGTGGAAATTCAAAAGATCCTGAACACCTACTTTGAAAATCTCTACTCACATAGGGTGGAAAACACAGAGGAAATAGACAGATTTCTAGAAACATATGAACTACCAAAGCTCAATCAAGAAGATATAACAATTTTGAATAACTCAATATCAGCTACTAAAATTGAAAATATTATTAAAAACCTACAAACAAAGAAAATCCCAGGTCCTGATGGATTCAGGGCTAAATTCTATAAGAAATTTAGAGAAGACTTAATGCCAACACTCCTTAACCTCTTCCATGAAATTGAAACAAAAGCAGTCCTGCCTAAAATCATTCTTGGAAGCAAGTATTATCATTATACCAAAACCATAGAAAGACCCAACCAAAAAGGAGAACTATACACCAATCTCACTAATGAACATTGATGCAAAGATTCCCAATAAGATACTGGCAAATAGAATGCAGCTAATCATCAAGAAGACTATACACCATGACCAAGTGGGATTTATTCCAGGAATTCAGGGATGGTTTAACATATGCAAATCAATAAATGTAATACACCACATCAACAGAGCCAAAAATAAAAATCACATGGTCATCTCAATAGACACAGGAAAAGGTTTCGATAAAGTCTGTTTATGATAAAAACTCTACAGAAACTCAGAATAAACGGTATGTATCTCAATCTCATAAAGGCCATTTATGACAGTTCAACAGCCAGCATTACACTAAATGGACAAAATCTGAAAGCCTTCACTCTAAAATCAGGAACAAGACAAGGATGTCCACTATCATCACTCCTATTCACTATAGTTTGAGAAATGTTAGCCAGAGCAATCACACAAGAGGGAGAAATAAAAGGAATAAAAATAGGAAAAGAAGAAGTTAAATTATCATTATTTGCAGATGACATGATGCTCTACATAGAAGACCCCAAAAAGTCCATTAAAAGACTACTAGAGGTAATAAACAAATTCAGCAGTATAGCTGGATACAAAGTCAACACTCAAAAATCAATGGCATTCCTGCACACAAATAAGCAACTCAGAGAGAAATTATGGAAATATCACCTTTACAACAGCATCTAAAAAATGAAATACTTAGGAATCAACCTAACCAAGAATGTAAAAGATCTATATGCTGAAAATTATACAACCCTTAAAAAGGATATTGAAGAGGATATTTAAAAATGGAAGGATACCCCTTACTCTTGGTTAGGAAGAACAGACATTGTGAAAATGGCCATACTCCCAAAACTATGATACAGATTGAATAGAATACCAATCAAAATACCATCAATATACCTTACAGATTTAGAAAAAACATTCCTAAAATTCTTTTGGAACTAGAAAACACCTAGAACTGCAAAGATGTTTCTGAGCAACAAAGGCAAGACAGGAGGCATTTCAGTCTCTGATTTGAAACTATACTACAAAACTACAGTGATAAAATCTACATGTTACTGGCAAAGAAATAGACCTGAGGATCAGTGGAACAGATTAGAAGATGAAAGCACTACTACAAAGACACTCAGCCACATGATATTTGACAAAATGGCTAAACATCTTCACTGGAAAAAAGATGGCCTCTTTAATAAATTGTGTTTGAAAAATTGGCTTTCCACATGCCAAAGACTAAACATAGACCTATGCTTGTCTCCATACACTAAACTAAAGTCATAATGGATCAATGATCTAAATATTAACACAGAAACACTAAAACTACTGGTAGACAAAGTAGGTAAAAACATAGGGAGACATAGGGATAGCGAGATAATTCATGAATAAAATACAAAGAGCACAGGAAATACTTCAAAGACAACAATTGGGATCTCATATTACTAAAAAGTTTTTGCACTTCAAAAGAAATCACAAAGTGAAAAGAAAACCCATAGAATGGGGAAAAAATCTTAGCCAATAATCCCTCAGACAAAGGACTTATGTCCAAAATATATAAAGAGCTGAAAAACACCAAGCTCCCCAAATTCGAGACTCTCAACAAAAATGGGCATTGGAGATGAAAACACAGTTCTCAGATAAAGATATTCAAATGGCAAATAAATATATGAAGAAATGCTCACCATCACTGCTCATTTGAGAAATGTAAATTAAAACAACATTGAGATTTCATCTCACTTTGGAAAGAATAGCTGTCATCAAGAAATCAACTGATAACAAATGTTGGTGAGGCTGTTGGGAAAAAGGAACACTGCTCCACTGTTGGTGGGAGTGTAGACTGGTGCAACCACTATGGAATCAATATGGAGAATTCTCAGAAGACTAGGATTTGAAGCTCCTTCAACCCAGCTATTCCCCTCCTGGGTATTTTCCCAGAAAACCTGAAAAGGTCATATCATAGTGATATATGTGCACCCATGTTCAGAGCAGCCAATTTGTAATAGCTAAAACTTGGAAACAACCAAGATGCCCATCAACTGCAGAGTGGATGCAAAAGATGTGGTATTTTTATACAATGGAATATTACTCAGCTGTGAAGAAGGATGATCTTGAGGCCTTCATAAGGAAATGGAGACAACTTGAGACTATCCTCATTAGTGAAATACATAAGAATCATATTTATAAATATCACATTGTGTCTCTAGTATAAAAATAATAAGAACTGTTGGAGTAATAAAACCCAAAATGTGTAATTGCTACTGTAAATGAGAGAAAAAGAAAGTATTCTAAAGGATGTAACTGCATGTATATTTAAGTTTGTAAGATAGATGACCATGTTACTGTTTTTGTTAGATTGTTGAGCAGAACTGTTAACAGTCTCACAACAGAACAGTTAACAGTCTCAGTTTGAATGTCTACTTTGTATGCTTTACTTTTGTAACATGAACAACTATTTCCAAGATGACAGTATCTAACATATCAAGTTGTGATTTGTTAGTGTTTTGTTTGGGGGTTTTTTGTTGTTGTTGTTGTTGTTTTCTTTTTTCCTTTGGAATTCTCTATTGTTACTGTCCTTTTTTGTTTGGTTTGGTTGTTTTGTTTTCTCTTTAAATAAAATTTATTTAAAAAATCATATGGGTTCAACATGGATTACAGCTAAGCAATAATGGTACCTGTATATTTGCTTACATAATAGTGATCCAGCAGGGAAATAAGTCATGTAACCAGGGAGCATGGCAAGAACAAAGATGCTTTTCAGAGAATGATAGGTTCGGAGTTCTTGGTTGTCCACCAGGGTGAATGATCCCTATCCAGGTTTTAATTGGCCTACCTTTTGTCTTTCAAGGAAGTATACATACTTACACTTTTTTTTATGCTGGGGATCAAACTCATGACCTCATGTTTGCCAAGCAGGCACTTACCCAGCTGCACTATCCCTCCGGCCACATTTTGTCTTTTTCTTGAGGCCTTGTCTGTATCAGATGTGTCTCTGGCCACAGTTGAGATGTGTGTCATATATTTCCTTGCTCTTTAGGGGTCTTAGATGATCTGAATGTCTACAATATTTCTATTTAATTTAGCTATCTATAATAAGATAATGTAACAAAACAAAGCAACAGCTTATAGCAACAAAGACAATACCATTAATTCTAAGAAAATGGCATATATATACACACACACAAGAACCATTCCTCTTTGTGGGGGCAAACCAGATAGCTCGATCTCCTCTAGTTTTGGGAATGAAGGTGGTGGGTAAACAAAGTATCTGCATCATCTGTGTGCAGATTATGACTATGGACCCAAGTTCCTTAAATACCCAGGCCTTGCTCCTGGATGCACAGCTGTCCAATGCCTATGTGCTGCTCAGTATAATTTGTATGTCTCTGATAGTACAACAGAATATATTGTCTTTATGTAATAACATATAACTGCTTTTTTCTCAATGAAATATAGACAGTAAGTTAGCATAAATTTAATTAAAATTAGTCTTTTTAACTTAAATGTTGCCTACAAAGTCATAAATTCTACTGATGCATTTACCAACAAAAAACAGAGAGTATATTTTCTAAAAACATAAAAATCTAGCTAAAGAAGTGTAAATTAAAACTATGATTATAAAGTTACTATGGAGTTGATATTAGGCAGTGGAAAGTCCCCATAAGTTTAAGAAATTACTCAGACATTTATGTGATGAAAGGTAAACCCTAAAAATATATTGAAGAATAAATATTTATTAAATTTTAATCCTTAGTAAGAAAGAAGTGCAATCAGGAATATCTACAAATCAGGTTGACTCTTGAAAAGACAAATATTGTAGGCAAAGTACACAAAGATTTGAAGTAATGTTGATATAACAGAAGGCATAATTTTGTCACTGACTTGGAAATATGAGTAACATTTCTAAATACTTGGATAAAATAATTAAAAGTATTACATTATGAAAACATTGATAAATATTAATTCATAAGAAAGAGATGTTGCATTAAACCCACAAAATAATGAAATATTTTTTTACAGAAAACCACTTAAACTTCAGAAATATACACATTTATAATCACATATTTGGAGTAAAAATTCATAATAATAATTGTTACATAGGTTTGAATAAAATAGCTTACTTGCAAAATGGAACTGTACCTCATAAAATAATCTCAAAATACCAAAGAGATATTTTAAGCTGATATAATTGCATAAGGTAATTTTTATCCCTCTAATTGATCTAATATTATGGAGTGTCATGTATTCTAAATTCATTGTCAAATAATTTCTTTGAAAAAGTTTTACTTTTAGAAGTAAAATAAATGAAGAAAACATAATTATTAAATTACATTTAAAGAACACTACAAACCTGAAGACATCATGGAAACAGCAAAGAAGCTCCTTGTCTTATACAGAATGGAGAGACTTTAGCATGGCTCACAGGAAACCACGAGACATTTAAGATTGCTCACTGATTTTTAAATTAGTAAACTTATAATACTTCAGGTTCAAAACACTATACCACAAGAGTTTAAATTGTGCTCATACACAGAATGCATGTTAATAGCAGAGATTTTTATTACACAGAGATTATTAGGTATGAAATTTTAAAGTGAATGAAGAAAGCAGCTGCAGTTATTAAGGGAAGACAGGAATTATGTTAACTATATAGATATATTGCTGCTGATCTAGAAAAATATGCACAAAACTGTCAACAAAGGATACAATATTTCTATTTCTCTAATGATTGCTTTCCAAATTGTCTTCAACATTAATATGTATTGCTTTCTATAACTTAAATCTACTTCAATGTATTGCCTTGTTCAGAATCTAAAATTGGGCTCTACTATCTTGTTTTTTATCCATCTGTTTTATTGTAAATGAAATTAAATGAAAGAGATTTGTAAAACACAAAGGAAAATACTATTCATAAATATGAAGTACATAATACAGCAAAATATCAGATATGCAAATCTTATAACAAGGCCAGCATTTAATTTATTGTCCTAAAAGTTTATATCCATCTGTGGATCACAGGATGCAGAATTGTTATACATCCATAATGCATCATGGAAATCTCTATGCAGGTGGTAATATTGATCCTTATTGCATCAAGGAAATAATGTTGGTGCCAAGAAGCTCCAGATCTAGAAAGCAATCTTGACTTGAAAGCAATCTTGACTTGAAAGCAACTGGACCAAACCTTGCTCCTGATAACCATGATAAACAGAATTATATATGAAAAATGAAGTGAATTTTTATTAAAAAAAACTCCAATAATGGAATATGGAGAAATATTATATTGACTTTGTTTTAAAATTACAAAATTTTTCTCATATTGCACACATTTTGTGTTAAGAACAGTTTTTTTTAAGAATTTAGATTTTTCACTTAATTCATGGCTCCATAGTACAATGTGAATTTGTAAGAACTTGTGCCTCAAAATGTGCAAGAACATGTTTGTAAAGTAAAGGGCAACTGGGGAGGGGAAAAAACAGAAGATTCAATTTTTTAAAAAATTACCAAAAGATTTTCCAGAAGAAAAAAGACAAGTGAACAAGTGTAAATGCCTAGGAACAGTTACTGTAACTATCTGGAGCCCTCTCTCTTCTGCATGATTCTAATAATAGCATTTTTCACCTCTTTGTTTTTGAGACTGTAGATTAGAGGATTCAGCATGGTGATCACAATTGTGTAAAACACAGAAGCCACCCGGTCCTTTCCCAAGGAGTAGGACTCCTTCGGTTTTAACTAAGTAAAGATTATAGCACTGTAAAAGATGGTGACTCCCAGGAGACGAGAGGCACAAGTAGAGAAAGCTTTTTTCTTTTCCTGCAGTGGAATTAATTTTCAGGATGGTGGAGAGAATGAATACATAGGATCCATATATTATGATAAAGGACAATACTAAGTTGAATCCACTACAAATGAATATGATGAGTTTAACTTCAAAAGTGTCACTGCAGACCAGGGCTAACATGGGAGATGTGTCACAGAAAAAGTGATGGACGACATTAGAGTTGCAGAAATTCAGTCTGATCATGCAAACCACAATAATAGTGGAATCCATAAAGCCAATAACGTAGGAGCCAGAGAGCAGGGCACAGCACAGTCTTGTGGACATGATTACTGGACAGTGCAGAGGGTTGCAGATAGCTACATAGCGATCGTAGGCCATGGAGGAGAGAAGAAAGAATTCAGAGCTAGCAAACAGGATAAAAAAGAACATCTGAATGAAGCAGCCCAGAAATGATATATACTTGGAGGAAGTTAGTAAGTTCTGTAAGGTTTTAGGGATGATGACACTTGAGTAGCTGAGGTCAAGGAATGACAGGTGAGTGAGGAAGAAGTACATGGGGGTGTGAAGCTGGGGATCCAAGCGAATGATCAGTATCATGCCCGAGTTCCCCAGCACCATGACCAGGTAGATAAGGAGGAAGAGCAGGAAGAGGACAAGCTGTGTCTCTTCAGAATCAGCCAGCCCCAGGAGGATGAGGTCAGGTACATCGGTGGAGTTCTGTCTGCCCATGGTGTCCTGCTGGTCTTATCTATTTAATACTAAAAATTCCATGGCTTTCAATAAATTTTATTTTATAAAAGTGAGTCAGTATATTTCATAATTCGCCTACCTAAAAATTGATCAAACTATTGTGAATTAGAGTAAAGCAAATTGATTACCACGTATAAATATGGGTATGTAGTGACATTTGTTTCTGACACCTTTAAGGGTTACATCATGGTTTTAGCATGAATCTGATACTATCCTATACTCTTTCAATTACTTACACATTCATATCTGAAAACTATTATTGCATGAGGACTCCTATGCATACTTTATTCAGAACAAGGGCACAGAGATTCCTTTGTTAAAAATCAGTGACATGTGGAGACTGGCTCCACACTGATATTTTGACTTCAGAGAATAGATTCATACTGCTGAGTTCCTGATCAGAGCTTGTATTAGGAATCCAGAATAAGGACATTATAATTGGCTGTGCTAAAATCCATTTTTAGTGCTTTAGTCCCTGTCTTTTGTTCTCAATGATTTTTTATACTTATGCATGTAATTTATCTTTGGTGATTTAGATGAATCACATTAGTTTCAAATTCTTTAAGACATGGTAAATAATAAAAATGAATATTTGTTTTAATTTTTTTTTCCTTTTGAGAAAGGGTTTCATTTTGTAGTCCAGGCTGGCTTCAAATGACTTTGCAGGCCATATGGCCTTGAACTTGCAAAGGTTCTTCTACCCACTCAAAATCATATTACTTCAATAAACTGTATTTTAGAATATGTAAATTGCTTGATTACTTTGATTTAATTAACTTTGTTTTCTTTTTTGTAAACATTTTCATTATTTCAAATGGTACACAGATGACATTTGTGCATTTAATATTTTTTATAAAATACATTTAATTTTATGTACTAAAATACCCTTCAGTTTTCAGAAAGATACTTATTTTGTACCAAAGTTACTGGAAAATAGTTTTCCAAAATTATCTGTTTTTAACTTTTTCAACCACAAAATATTCTTGGAAATAAAATTTTAAAAACTATATGGTCAAGCTGAAAATTACTTTAACCTTTTGGTTTTTCTAGAGGCATTTTATTTTTATGTTTGTCTGCAGCCCTTTTTTATTCTGAGGAAAGCTGTATTACCCTAATAATTTTGTTGAAGTCTTGATCAAATGAAAGTCTTACCAGGAAGTTTCCTCTGAAAAGGATCTGAGGCAGAACTGTGAATGGAAACAGACCCATGTATGTGGCTCCTCTGAGTCCAGTGATTATAAGGTGTCTCATATAATGCACGTTCAGAATCCTGCAGAGCTTAGTCATCCTCAGGGAGCTATTTCTGAGGATAATTTCTTGGCTGGATTCCAAGGACAGAATTTGAAATATTTAATGAAAATTAGGTTTTGTCTTTTCCCTTAGAAATTCTACATGTAGCACACAAAAGCTTCATTTTCCCTTGTGATGCTAAAAGTTTTCCTCTGAACTTCATTTATTTACTATTTAAAGTGGCACATAACTATATAAACTTGTTGATAATAATGTTTACATTCAAGTGTTTAATTAAGATTGTTTTGGTTTTTGGCTGGGAAGTAGAAGAAATTTCCTGAGTCATTCTTTACCAGTGACACCATGAAGGATGGAACAATCAATTTTTGCTTGGAAATGTTTAATAATTAAATGTATGATTTGACCATAGACATAATGCATTCCCAGTAGAACCAATAGAAAATACTGGAATTTAAAGAGGAAAATAAAACAATGCAAGACTTGTTAGGATTTCGCTTGCATAACAATATTTTTTCTGATCTATTCTCTTTTGTGCGAAAAAAATTAATTTAGAATGTTCTTTTAGTTTTGCTTAATTATTATAGTACTATGTGTTCAGTGTCTTACCCTAATTTTATGACTAAATACATTCTGCCATGACCTGCAGTGTTAGCTGTTATTCAGCAACACCCTCACACACTAAGCTTTGGAAAGTTCCTCAGCCTTCACCAGGGAGCTGAGTGTTGACAGCTACAGAATCTGATCCTCAGGACTGACAGGTCTGAGGCATAGTCACCATTCTAGCTTGTGTGATTGATTTTGTCCACAGGACATATTCATGTAATATATTTTATTATTTTAGTATATTTGATTTTTATACTTTGTGAAAGATAATAAACAGGAAGACAAAAGTAGCCCAGATACTAACATATATTTTTCAGCGCTCAGTAGAAATATATATATATATATACACACACATATATATATTCAAGTGAGATGTTCTCTTAACAAGAATAACAAAAAATTGAAATACAACTTAAAATCTAAAATATTTTTAAGGGTTAGTTTTAGGGTTAGGCTTAGCTTCTTGTTACTGAACTTTTCTGTGAGGTTGAATTCTAATCACCATGTTACAATGACAGAATAATCATCTGCAATGCCAATATCCAAAGAAGAAATCATGCAACAACATGAAATTTATAATTTGTTTGAAAAATTCTCTAACTTTCCTGTTAATTTAGGATCAGTAAGGGAGAGTAATAAGATGAAATACGCTGGTGGGAGGGATACCTTCATGAGAATATTTACATATAAGAATAAATGAGGCAGGAGAGGATATTCAAGATGTACAGAACAAGGAGGACTAAAGAAGACAATGCAAAGGAATATAAATGAAGAGGGAGAATCACATGGGCAAATGGAACATAATGAAGAATTAGCAACTAAATGCCGGTTAGAAGATTAGAGAGCCATACAAAATACCACGGTACAGAGAGTATCTGACAAAACAAGATAACACTCTGTTGCATCAAAAGCAATAGTTTTAATGCTTACAAATTCACACCTACACACACACACACACACACACACACACACACACACACACACAAGGAAGTATTTCTCCTTGTGGGGGCATCAATATAGAGACCAGAATTCCCTCTAGCATTCTCTTATTAGGTCTTGTGTCAAGACCTAATAAAAGCAGTAACATGAATACCATGTAGCCTTTTCCCCCATCTCCTTTTGGGCCTGTGTACCAGTGGAAGAAGCCACATGTGGCTGTCTGGAGGCTGAGCTCTGCTCCTCCAGAGTGACAGCTGCTCTCAGCCAGGTTTGCCAGAGGTGAGGTGGGCCACACCTGCCCCTCAGTCTCCTCTGCTTTTGGGAAGGAAGGTGACAGAAAAATCAGTGTCTGCTTATTCTGTGTGCAGGGCCTGACACTGGCCCAAGTGCCTTCAGTTCCCAGCCTTGCTCCTGGAGGCCTGGATGCCCAGTGTCTCTGTGTTGCCCTGTGTGCTCTGGATGCCTCTGAGCAGAGCAGAAGGGCTAGGGCATCAAGATCTTCACACAGATAATGAACCATACCTGCCAGCCTTCCACATCTCTCTGCAGCCCTGCTCCCAGCCTCAGCTCTGATTCCCACAGATCCTCCTGTGCCTGACCTCTGTGCCTGCAGCAGTGCTCACAGCACCCTGTTTTGTGTGATTCCTTTTCCTTTTGCTGGTTCCCTTCACTGGGTAGAATGCTCTCACCACCAGCGGGGCTTCCTGCTCACTGTCTCACTCCACTGAGAATTTCCCACCTCCATTTGTTCTCTAGTAAGGCAAGCAGTAGAGAATTTTTTTCATTTGCCAGTTCTCGTGTGTGTGTGTGTGTGTGTGTGTGTGTGTGTGTGTGTGTGTGTTGCATCCAGAAGGTCTGGGAATTTGAGGTGTTCCATTCTCCTGCTCCCCTCCCAAGGCAGACAAACTCACCTCAGATGCCTCTCAGCACCAGTGATGTCTGACTCCTTTTCTGCTTGTTCTCCTTGGGCAGCAGAGAGGGGGCTTCCAAGAAGGCTCCAGACCCAGCGCTGTCTCCCTGCAGATGGAAACACTGGCCACCATCGTTTCTGTCCCTACTCGCTTGGCTCAGCTCAGATCTCCTCCTCAGGTTCTGTCTTTGGCATAAGAGCAGACTAGATGGGATCAATTTGAATTGCGCTGATGTAATGGTGCCCTCACATTTTAAAATTGCACCAGATGCTACTGCACTGTTAAGCATGACATTATCTATAAGAGATAGTTTTGAAGCCATTGCAATGGAATGGATTTGAAGAATTTTAGAATTTATGCTTCCACATAGAATGTGAAATGCCAGGATGAACTGTCTTCTACCTTGGTTTTAAAAATCCTGTTCATCAACAAAATTCATATAACTTTTGTGAGCCACTGTCAGTTCACATTCATCCAAAAAACTTAATTTCAAGAAGACCATCTGGAACACATGAAATATTTCACTTTGAGCAAGAGTTTGAAAAACAAATTAACCACCTTAAGGATGCAGGCATTTTAGTTGCACATTAACATATGGTTAGAATGAACACTGTGCAAATGAAGAGAGCAGAGAACACTGAAAAGAAAGACCTTACATTTAATCTCTGAATCCTCCTGTGAGGGCACTATTAAACACATATGAGTATGACTAAAAAAAATTGATCAAATCAAGGAGTCAAAAAATTGATCAAATCAAGGACTCATAATAGATTTATCTAGACATCTTCACCCAAAATATAACAGCAATTATAGTGGACACAGTAAACAGCATGAAAGAATATGATGGAATTTTCAGAAGGTAGATGGAAAATATAAAATTTTTCCAGGACAATATAGAAAATGCACATACATGCACACACACCCAGTCACAAAATCAGACTCAGTCTTATTTTCAGAAAGTAAACAATTTTCATAATAGGAAAAAGGAAAGAGGAAAGGCAAATGTTTAAAACCATTGTTATTTTAATTGCCTGGGACCCCAGACTTCTGCATGACCCTAATGACAGCATTTTTCACCTCTGTTTCTGAGACTGTATATTATCAGGTCCTGACCTAGATCCCCGATCTTCCAAATGAGTGTACGGCAGAGATTGAATAAAAAGAGACAACTGTATGATTTTTTAGGGCTCCAAGAGGGTCAAAACCTTTTAGTTAAGCTTGAGACTCTGAGGGCTAAGACAAAAGCATCTCTGGATCAGCCCACTTTATTAGGACAAAAGGTGGGGAAACTGAGGAAAGTGCAAGTAAATGAGCAGGACCTTGGGAGTCACTTCAAAGACTTCTCCAAATAGTAAATTATGCCAATTTAGGAGAACTGTCCTATCTCCAATTGACATTTATGGTAGGATTGATACTGCATGAGTGATTTCTGCAGCTGCAGTCTCTATTTTGTTAATTGGGGTTGAAGCCAAGTGTCACAGCTATAGCCTTATCTTGCCCTTTGAGGTATCTCTGGCTTCACAGGCCACTAAAGGCCTCAGCCAGGACCAGTGATTTATAGAGGTTCACTTATTCTGAATCAGCTACCATCACCAGGCAAGGGGCCAAGGCCTAGGACAAACTCACAGATAAACATAGAAAGCCAATTAGTAAAATTTAAATCCTGCTCAGAGCTGCTGGGTAGTAGTCTCCAACAGTATATGAGAAGATTTAGCATGGGGAATAAATCATGTAAAACACAGAAGCCACCTGACGCTTTCCCAAGGTGTAGGACTCCTCCAGTTTAAGATAGGGTTTAAAGTAAGCAAAGAGTGGTAGTGCTTGGGAAGACCAAGCAATGGAGGGTACTGTCTGTGAAAGCACCTGGATAAGAAAACAACTGAACACAAGAGTTTCAGAGTTTGAGTGAACTCTGTTCTTTCTACCAAGAAACAGTTTCTGCCACTTTGCATGGAATTAAAGGGCAGAGTGCACCTTTCACACTCACATATTGTGAGCAATATCTTCTCCCGACTTGATCATTTGATATTAAATGTATTTTTTAAATATATTTTCAAAATGTGTGTGCTTGCTAAAACTTTGATTCCAGCAACTCTGTATTCTTGTTTCATAACTCATAATATTCCTTGAAGTTCAGGCATACATGATACCTGTATTCCAATTTTTCTCACACAATTTTCATTCAGTTTTATATGACCCAATCCCCTTCAATGAGAAGAATGATACTTATTGTGAGAAAATGTTGCTGAAAAATAATTTTTAAGGTTTACCTCTCTAGTATCTATTTAAGCTCGTTATTTTCATAAAAATTATTTTCATAAAAAATTAAAAATAAAAAAGCAGCTGAAATTTTCTATGATATATTTCTCTTTCTTTTTTTAAATTTTATTTTAAAGTGAATAAAACAAAACAAAATTAAACAGATTAAAACCAATCAAAACAAAATAATGCAAGTGATATAGGCCTTCAAAACAAGATAATGGTAAATCAACAATGTCTACCATAATCCTTCTTGTTATCTTCAAAATAGCTGCCTGTACCATCAGACATAATAAAATCAACCAAAACTAAGCAGAATAAAACTGATCAAAAGTGGTACAAAAGAAACAAAAAAGAATGAAAACAATAGAGTTCAAACCAAGATAACAGGAAATCGATAATGGCTACCATAATATATTTTGCTATCTTTGAAATAGCTGTCCAAGCTATTGTTTGATAATAAAATCAAACAAAACAGAACAAAACCAAACTAAAAAGAATAATGAAAGAAATACAGATTTTCAAAAACATGATAGTAGATTAACAATGGTCATTGTCTTCCCTTTTTAGACATTTTCTCCCCTTTCACTTTCACAATATTTATTGTGCATTTTGGATCTCACTAGCTCCTTTAGTTTTTTTATACTAGGGAGAAAACACAATGTTCTCCCATGACTCTAAACATTTCATCCATGAACATGATCTCAAGTTGTATTCATTTAAGTCAACAGCCTTGGGGTTATCTTTCTTTATTGCTGAGTAGCTTTCCACTGTATAAAAATGCCATGTCTTTCTTATCCATTCTGAAGTTTACAGGCAAGCTATCCCTACTTTTTTCTGGTTTCCTGTCACATAGAGCATCATTGTCTCTCCTTTAACTTTCAGTCTATGAATTTTCTTTTTAGCTAAATATGTTTCTTATATAAAGCATATTGATGGATCCTGTCTCCTGATCCACTCTGCCTGTGTCTCTTTTACTGGTGAATAGAGGCCATCTACATTAATGATTCTGGCCAACATGCACTGGCTTGTCTCTGCTATACATTATGCTGCCATTGGCTGCCTACTTTTCCCCTCCATTCAGTTGTCTGCTGCACTCAGTGATCTGCCTCTACCACTGTTCCTGAAACCATAGTCATTTTTATGTTTCTCTAGAATGTACTTTGTAGTTTTGTAGTTCTGTAGTTTTGTTTGTAGTTTGTAGTTTTGTTTGGTTGTGATGAATTCCTTTAGTTCCTTGTCATGAAAGTATCTTGTTTCTGCATTAATTTTGAAAGATAGCTTTGTAGGGTACATCAGTCTGGGTTGGTAGTTGTTTTCCTTCGAGACTTTTAGTACTTCGCTCCAGCCTCTTCTTAACTTGATTGTTTGTGCTGAGAAGTCTGTTGTAAATCTGATGGGTTTTTCTGTATAGGTGATCTGTTACTTTTCTCTAACACCTTTTAATATTCTGTTCTTGTGTTGAATTTCTGGTATCTTGATTGCTATATGGCTGTGTGTAGATTTATTTTGGGGTATGGCTAGCTGGAGTCCTTTATATCTCACTTATCTGAATGTCACATCCTTTTCCCATGTTGGTAAGTTTTCTGCTATTACTTCTGTAAATAGACTTTTAATGTCACTGACATCCGCTTTTTCACTGACACCTATTATTCTTTTTTTTCCATTTTATTTTAAAGAGTAAGACAAAAGAGGTCAGTACAGAGCAGATCGGAACCGGACAACATAGGCAACACAATACTTAACATTAAGACAACCGGACATTAACAAGAGCTATCACAATATTTCTTTCTCTGCTATAGTTGAGCATAGTTTCAAATACAATAATATCAAACATAACAAAAAAGTATAAAACCATTCAAAGAGTGAAAGAATTACAGGACATTCTGAACCGAATAACAGAGAATGATCAATGGGTACTATAATATCTCATTTTCAATAAAAAAATTTGTTTATACTTTCACACATATTCAAATCCCAATAAGACACAATGCGATAGATAGAATCAATGGAAATAGAAGTATAGAAGCTTGGTAGGACTTCTAAGAAGGACAGTATTATTTCAGCAATATCTGTCATAATGTTTTGTTCTCTTCAAAACAGCTGTTCGTAGCATCACGTATAATAAAGTCAAACAAAACAGGATAAAACCATTCTAACTGATGAATGAAAACATTGAAAGGCTCCAAAGATATGAGATGGGGACTCATGATTACCATAAAATCTTATATACTCTTACCAACCCTCATACTAGGGAGACTATACAGTATTTACACATGTGAGTTTGGTTTATTTCGCTTATGAGTATGGTCTTAAGTCGTGACACCTATTATTCTTAAATGATTTTTTTTTGTATTGTCTTGCATCCACTGAATTGTTGCATCCTGGTTCCTTGTTATTTTTAAGAGATTTTTCCTTTAGTGATCACAAGCTGCAAACCTGTCTTGAAGGTTTGAAAGTCAAACTTCAATTTCTTTCAGCAGGTTTTTCAAGATTTTGGTGGAGTTTTTAATTTCCTGGCTATCTCTTTGAATATGTTTCACATATTCTAAATCTTTTTTTATATTGTTCATTCAAGATTTCCCTCATTTTCTTATGCTCCTCTATTTTTTATCTATGTCAACTTTAGAGGTGCTTAGAAATTCTTTTATTGTGTTTTTCATTTCTTCTTTTACTTGAGATAGTATTTCAGTTCTAATTTCTTTTATAGCCTCATGAAGTTGTTTTTTTTTACTTCAGTTGCCATCACTTCAGAAACTTCAGATGTGTGACTCCCAATTTCTTCTGTGTTTACATCTCCTGTATTTGCTTTGCTTGGGTTGGAGGCCAGAGAGTTCTTTTTGCTTCTTCGTCTTGACATATTCCTGGGTTCTTGCCAACAAGTGGGTAGTGGGATTCCAGCCACCTCTCACATCAGCTTTAATTTCTCTGAAGCAAGACTGATTCTTCTGGACAGTGCTGGCAATGGGTATCTGGTGGTGGTCACTGGGTGTGCTCGTGCAATGCAGTCTGCTGCTTTTCCCAGCCTGTGCTGGCTCCCTGATGGCTGGTGGAGTGCACATGGAAGAGGAGCTGGCTGCTGCCTCTGGACCAAGATACTTACCCGTGGGGACCCTCCACAATGGCTCTGGATCTCTGTATGGATCTGTGGTATGGACTCCATTTCTCTCTTTATGTTGAGTACTTTTTGGTTCCATCTTTTTCTAAGCTTGTATATTTTTTATTTGTGTCTTCTCTAATATCTTTGATTTTATCATTTTTATTGTACCTGATATATCATTTTTCCTTTATAGCCTTTAGAGTTGCTTTTTTACTTCTATGTTTATCATTTCATATATCTCATTGAATTCCAGGCCTGTCTGGGTGAGCTGGGGTTCTGGGTCATACCATGCCTCTACATCTTGCCATCTTCTCTTTTTTCTTTTATTTTGTCTTTTATGTTGATGTTCATTAACTTCCCATGATATGTAACTCCAAAACTATCATTGAGGTCTCTGTCAAGGAGGAAAGGAGGTGCCCATTCCTCAGGGATGTCCTCCAAATGCAGCTGGTTCTTCACAGCTATCCCAAGAACCTGCATTCTTCTGGTTTTCACAGTTCTGTGAAAATGTCTGTGTTGCATTTCACTGATGCACAGGTTATGGAGATGATCCTGGCACTGGATGTGGGGGCTGGGACTGTCTTCTACCTGTGGAGTTTTACAGGGTGGAACTGCTGCCTCCTCACTGCTGGCTCAGACATTTACACATTATTAGCCTTACTGAATACTTTGCACTCTAGAGATGCGTGTGTGTCTGTGCAGTTGGCTGATGTCCTGGGGCTTGAGGTTCCCATTAGTAATATACTCTTTTAGGCATATCACTCTCTGGGAGACAATGGAGGAGGCCCAGGAGGAGGCCCAGATCTCAAACTCAGTGTCTTCCCGCAGGCCACACTGTCAGGGTTGTACCAGAGGGGTGGAGGGTGCAGATTCTTCCAGCCAGCTCACTCCCCAGAATGTAATGGAGAGGGACACAGCACAGAGCTACAGTCTTCTGGCCAGGCTCCCCTCTGGGATCCTATTTCTGTTTCTTGATACATTTTATTTTCTGGCCTTTTAGCTTACATTTTTTATTATAAATTAAATTGTATTCAGTTCAACTCATGATGAAAAGGAATTTTACAGGAAAGTTTAATTTGAGAAGAATTAAGGGTAGAACTATAAACAGGAGAGTGTGCAGTTTCTCTGCCTTGGTAATAAATTCAGGATGCATCATATAATGAATATTCCGAATAATACAACACTAAGTCATCCTCAAGACACAATTTCCAGGGACAGATGTGGGCCTGATTCAAAGGACAAAAGTTCAAGGACAAATTCACAAAAGAATTTTTCAGCCTTGGAAGATTCATACCCAAATCACCTATTTTTGTAATTCTCTTACTGTTATTGAAAATTATTCACTACCTTTTCACAGTGACATATAATATATAGATTTGCAGTGAATAACATTTGCACTGATGTGTTCAGTCAATAATTTGGGACTAAGTGGTTGGAGAAGATATGTCTACAGATATGCCAGTAATATTTTACTTACAATATAAAGGATTGTATATAAAAGTTTCACCAGGAAATATTTTATACTTAAAAGTATGAATTGGCTACAGAAGTATGTCATATTCATTAGAAAAAAATTGAAAAATAAAATTCAAAGTAAATCATGAAATTATTCAGTACTCTTTAATATTTTGTTTACATAATAATTTCTCCCAAATATTTGTGTCCCCAAAGCTAATTTGAAGGTTTAATTCTAGATTTACCTAATTATTATAACATTATCTATTCAATGTCATCCTAATTCAATAACTGAAATATGAAAATATCCCATGAGTATGATAAGTTATTTTATTTACCAACTTCTTAATGTACTATGTATTCTTTCACTGAGCAAGCTATGTGTTCTCAGCTGATAAATAGCATCTTAAGACATCAGTGAATTAGGGAAGAGCCTCTCTTCTGGTTTTTCTGAGTCTCCTGCTATATCTCTACAGTTCAGGTTTTGTAATGCAGTTTACTTTTTTAATGTGCTTAATTTTGCATTTATTTTGTAAACAAAAAGTGAAAAGAAATACAATCAGCCTTAAATCTAACATACATTTTTGCAATGAATTCAGTAGACACAACATTTTTATGTAATCAACTCAAATGTCTTTAAATAAATAGCAAGATATAAAAACAAAATAACAAAGCTGAAATGATTCATTTATGGTTATTTATTTCAGATGAGGAAGCAAAGAGTGAATAAAAATATGCACAGTTTGAATCTGAGAGGAAATGATTGTGAATTTTTTATTAATTACTGAACAAATACATATTAGAATCCTCTAGGAAAATGTGTTCATGTTTGAAATTTTCAGCAGATACTATTAGGTTATGGTTGATGAAGTAGTATTTCTCTCAATTATTAAATTGCTGGTGAATTTGTTCAAATAAAATACTATTCATAAGTATTTTTTATTATAATGAGACAGGCAGGTTTGGAGACTTAGAAGGCAGTATCACACTATGTGTCTACTACATAATGTTGAGGTTTATTCTGAATGAAAGGCTAATGGTGAGTTTTGGGGTCAATATCACCTCAATAGGCATGCGATTTCAAGATCTCATGAATTGGAATTTCTTAAGGAAGTCTATGATTGAAACATATGTGGTTTATGTGTTGAGTTACTTATGACAGAAAAATTTTCCAGCAACAGTTTATAGCTGCAACTGAAGTGAAACCAGGGATCTATAATCCCTTTCAGTTTAAACCAGATCCTGGGAGGTGCTGTTCCAGATGGAGATCCATCAGTGGAGACACATGCAGGTGGTGGTATATAAAGGCTGATTAAGGGCAGTGGATGTAGCTCAGTGGCATAAGTCCCTGCCTGGTAAACGTCAGGTTATGAGTTTGATCCCTGGTACCAAAATAGAAATAAAAATAAAAATAAAAAGGCTGATTAATAACAAGGTATGCAAAGTCAAATCAGCTGTTTTTGGAAAACTGACAGTGTTGTCAATGAAACAGTATTATTTTGGTCAAATTAAGATGGAAATTAATTCTGAACTGGAAAAATGTAGCTCTGCTTGCAGTTCCGATGTCACAGGATGACAACAGATAAGGCTGCACTTTCTTGACCCAATGACTGCTGGTCAATGCTGCTTTTAACCACCAATGTCCATGGAAAGCTTGTGTTGAACAACTCAGGTCCATCATTGGGGGCTTGGCCTCTGCGCCCGTCCTTTTTCTGATGCCAGCTGCTGCTGGGCACAGTAGGGTGACACTAGCAAGAGTTGCTATCTGTTCTGTGTGTAGCTGCTGCTCTCTTGAGTTCCTCAGTGCTGACCTCCCCTCATGCTTATTGCTCTTTCTTATCCACCACTCCATACATGCTGCTCATGCACATCAGTCCTGAGCAGATTCACAGAGTCTTGGAGTTCATATTACCCAATAAATAAATCATGAGCAAGTTTGAGGACCACCAAAGCAGGTTTTTACTTTACCATGAGCAGTGTTACAGGACAAGGGCTCCAGTACACTGGAAGGAGCACTCCTAGACTAACACAAGAAGTGGTAGGGTGCTACTTCCATTGCAGCTGCAGGCCTGTGACTGGAACAGGGCTCCAAACAGCCTCTGGCTTCATAGCTGTGACCCAGTAAGGAGGCAGTGCTGAATTCAGTAAAACTTCTAGAAGGCTACCGCTGGGGACCAGGAATGTTAACAGTGGATCCAGGTCTCTCCCTCTCTGATCTTTAAGCACCTCAGTATGCTTCTGCCCTCTTAAAAGCATAGAACTGGCTTCTGAATCCACAGGAATGGTGGAGGGGAGCCTTGCTGAGAGTCAAGTTGCAACCATATTGGACTCTATTGTTGGATGATGCCTAGTAAAAGGAAGAACATGAAAATTACCTTTTTTTATTTCTCTGTTTCTGTCTCACATTCTGACAAAATAGGGGAATCCATTCAGAAAGCTTTCTGGAGGCTGAGCTCTGCCCTTCCTTGGTGACATCAGTCCTTGCCCAGGTTTTCCAGAGCTGAGATGGACCATAACTGCTTCTCTGTCTCCCCTGCTTTTTAAAGGAGGATAATGGGAGAACACAATGTCTATGCAATCTGTGTGCAGAACCTGACTGTTGTCTAAGTCCTAAGTTCCCAGCCTTGCTCCTGAATGGATGGATATCCAGTGTCATTGTTCTGCCTTGTTTACTCTGGATACTTCTGAGAAGAGCAGAAAGCCTGGGGCACTCAGGGTCCTTCTTCACTTTACTTTTCTTGCTTTTTATGCAGAGGCAGGGGGCAATGTACAGACTTTACCCAAACCAACACTCTCCAAGACAAGAAGGAAAATGAAATTTTTACTGTCATCTGGTTCACTTGACTGAAAAACAGTATTCCTTTTGACTCAGGCTGTGTCCCTGTTAAGTAAGGAAGCAGAACACATCTAAGAGTACCCTAAGGTTGTTCTTTTACTGCATGCAGAAAAGCCCCCCCACCCCGGGCAGCCATTCACTCAGTGCAGTGTAGATTAGTCCTGTTGCTTAGCTTTTATATACCAATATGGCTGAGCTCAGCCTGGTTCCTGGTGCACTTAAATTGCAATGGAATAATTTTCTATATTTTACTAAAAGACAAATTTCCTGAAAAATAAAACTTTGGATAGAAATTAGTCAACCTTAAATTGCTCTGAAAAATATAATAGGAAAACCATATACAAGCTATATCTGAGATATATTTGTTTTTCCTCACTAATATATATATATATATATATATATATATATATATATATATATATATATATATACTTATGCCACTGAGTTAAATTCTATCATGCTATAAATTCTTTTTCAGGGTCTGGTCAAATGGAAACCTCCACAGTAAGTTTCATCTAAAAAGAATGCAGGAAGAAAACAGAATATATGGCAGAGTGTTTACACCTTCCTTCCAGGCCTGATGATCTCAAGTTGCCTCAAGTAATCATCACTCAAATGCTGCTACATTTGATTATCCTCTGGGCCCATCTTCCTAGGAAGATTCCTTAATCTGATTTGAAGGACAAAAGGCCAAAGACTCAGTAAATAAAAGATATTGCCTATTCCAGTAGAGGCCACACACTGAAAGCCAGGTTTGCTACATCTTCTGTTGAGATACTCTAAACTGTTGCCGAATTTCATTTATTTACTTCTTAAATTGACACAACTACATTGATTTCCAGGCACAAATGTTTATATTCAAGTGATCAAGTAGCAAGTTTGCATCATGATGTTGCAGAAGACATTTCCAGAGCCACATTATGTCATGAAAGAGTATAAAGAATTGAACAAAGAATTGAACAATGTTTACTGAAAAATATGACAGCCTTAAAGTGAGGCATATTTAATAGAAAAAAAGACAGATGAAGACAATGAAAGAACTCTTCTTAATACTTTGCTTACACACTAATAAATCTCCCAGTTATTTTCCTTTTGCCCCACAATGCTTATTTGGATGTGTACTTACAGCTCTATCTAACATTAAAATACTGCATATTCAGTTGCTTCCTAGTAATATAAGTAAACTATGGAATCTGCCATGCCATATGTTAGGTTAATCTTTTCTTGCCAACAGTTCCATGTGTTACATATTCTATGGAGCCTCAGGCTTCACTAAGTGAATTGAGATTCACAGCTGATGAATTTTGAGGACCACAGCAGTAGGACTGAACCTCTGCTCTACTTGACCAGAAGTGTCAGTTGCTTCTTTCCAATACATATTCAATTTGGAATATGTATTACTGTTTTATGATAGAGGATCTTGTTTTTAATTTGCAAAATTAAAATGATCAGAAGTTGAAAATAAGCCATGAATCTAACATGAATTTAGTCACCAATTGAGTGGACAAAAATTTGGCTTGGTTACATATAATTAGGTTAAATGGTGTTTTGAAAAGAAAAAATATATAATAATAGAAGTGAAGTATTTCATTGAGCATTATTTGTTCAAGAAGATGAAGTAAACAGGGTTGGAAAAAGTACAAGTATGAAACAAGGAACATAGATACTGTGAAACTTCCTCCAAGTCATGAAAACTCTACCATGATGTACAAAGAAAAGAGAGTCAGGCAAAAGTACTCATATTTGGAAATTTGAGGAAAAAATTTGTTATGGTGGATAACACCCACTTGTATTAAGTATTACATTGCTTTTGGACATGTGGAAAGACAAGGCTATTGATCCACATTTTAGTTCATACTGAGAATGGCTAACCCTACACTAACCCTACACTAACGCTAACTTTATCATTGAGCTTTCAGCAAAATGAGAGTCTGAAAGTGAATTTCTAAGCCAATATCCTTTCAACATTTGAGATTGCAAGATGTCACAAGACAGAGTTTTCTTTTTTCAAGGTTTTCTATTATTAAAACACATTCAGGCTATACATAGAACTGCTTATGATGGCAGAGAAATTCTTGAAACTATTGTTTTCACAGCAGCAACCAAAGCCGCACCAATGATTTATAATCTGTGTCAGAGTAAAAATCATACAAATTAACTGCCATGTCATCACATTTTAAATTCCCATGTTTATTCCCCTGCCTATTCTTTCCTCTTTCTCTCATTCCATCATTCTCTATAATACTTCAGGTGCATTTTCCTTCATCTTTGACTGCTTAAACAATCAAATGTTTGTTGATTTTATTTTCATTTTTTAGTGACAATATTTGTAGAAATTTATGGGATAGTTTGGAATAATTTGAGTATTGATCAAATCAACTTGCACATTTATCATTTCTTTGTGGTGTAATTTTTTCATTTTTGATAAATATGTAATATTTGAAAAATATAATATTTTAATTGGTATATGGTAACATACTATTTCCCCAATTTCATTAGTCTGAATTTATCTTTCTAGCATATAGTAGTATCTACTTCTCTTAATTTTAATGTGCTTCAGGGCGCTAAAATATATTCCATTTATTGTCCCCATGTCACTTTATTTTTTACTTCTGTATTTTGGTTTGGCTTTGTATTATTCTTTCATATTACAAAGGCAAAGCAGGTTTTCTATTTGTAGGGCTAAGTATACTTAGACTTTCTGAACTTAATTTTAACTGACATATTAGTTAACAGTGGTTTTTTAATCTCTGAAATATTAAGTCTATGAAAACAAAGAAAATGAGATTCAGTAGTTTCAGCAACAGAAAGCAGTGAGATCAAGTCAGAATTCAATGTAAATGTGTCAATTAAGCAAATACTTGAAGGAGGCATCTTCATGTGTGGCATGAAGATATTGAGAAATATCAAGGAGGGATACATAGTACAAGCTTCATTTTCTGTATGTAGAGGAACAGGAACTTCAGATACAAACAACAATGTTGATTTATGCTAGTATGTGCTATGAAAATTAAAAATGAAAACAAGTGGCAGTACAAAAGTGTAGATATTTGCTTTACTTTGGATATAACTGTTTCTTAGAAATAGCTCTGTTTCTTAGAAATGGATAATTGTTTTGTTATTCTGCCAGGGAAAAAAGCATCAGCACATAAGACTCCAAATTCTTTTTAAGAGTAAACTTGTAAATATGCATTTGGATGCAAAATAATCCTTTTTGTTGCTGCAATCCCTACTTTTCTCTGTTTGGTTGCCCAAAATGGATTCACACACACATTTATTGGAAGAAGAAAGTTTGGCAGCAGAATCTACCTGCAGGATTTTTCTAAACTGAAGCAACTCAGTTTTTAGGAACACAGCACTGACTAAATAATAAAATTTTTGTAGTAATCAAAACTAACCTAATTGAATTCACAGTTCCTTCAAATTCATTTTCTAGATCATAATATTTTAAGAAGGTTTTCTGCAGCATTGCATGTTCATACTTTAGACTTTTTTTCACAGATGCAAGACTTCCAAAAGTGTTCAAGTAATATTTTTTGTCAAGATTTTCTTCAAGAATATCAGTGTGTTCTTGTTTGACATTCAGCATATTAAACATTCCCTAAGTAAAGAGAATGGAGAATCAGAAACTGAGAAGATCTCATTTATACTTAAAAATCTGATTAGAATTATTAACAAATTCATCAAGTATTCATGTTCAGGTAAATTTCAATAAACTTCAGAGCTCATTTTTTACATATTACTCCCATAAATATCAAGTGTTGAAGAAAGCCAGTTTCTCATTACCTCTTATTTTGCAGATGAATATAAAGTAATGTAAAATAATGAGATTATTCAACATTCAGCATAATATAGTTTTATTCCCAAGGCTTACTTTTTTCCCTTTGCAAAGTAACTTCAGCTTCATTTCTTTTTTTTAGTTTTAAACAGAATAAAACCAAACAAAATGAAACAGAACAGAGCCAATCAAAACAAACCAGTATAAGTGACATCAGTTTTCAAAATAATAGGCAATTAACAATAGTTACCATAATGCCACTTGTTTTCACAAAAGCTGCAGATACCTTCAGATATACTAAAAATCAAACAAAACAGAGCAGAATAGAACCAATAAAATAAAAAAATGAATTCAATAAAGGTCTTCAAAAAGTATAAGAGTAAATCCAAAATAACTACCATAATATATCTTGTTGCCTTTGAAACAGCTGGTCATGCCATCACATAAAATAAAATGAAACAAAACCAAACAGAACAAAACCCAACCCAACAAAACAATGAAAATGATACAGGACTTCAAAACAATATAATGAGGATTTAACAATGGCTATCATGCTCAGAAGGAGATTTCCCATAGATGGTACACTGTGTACCTTTATCCTATAAACAGATAGTCATTCTACTGGCCCTAGATGGGGAAATTCAGTGAAACACTGAACCCTACAAACATTAAATTATATTTTACCTCATTAGTTATCACTGAAGCCTGTGTTTCTCCAGATCAGCCAGTTGCTCAAGGCAGGGTTTGGGAGGAACTGGCTCTTCTTGTTTGCAGGCTGCATGTTGGAAGGGCCGCCATCTGGCTGTCCCCCCAGTGGCCCGCACATGGCACTGATTTTCAGGGAGTGCTTGCTTCTGGTTGACTTCTTGTTCTCTTCCCCAATGGCCTGTGAATGGCTGAAGTTATGGATATTATGCACCTTTCCTCTAAACACTAAACAGGTTTGTTTTATTTTGGCTTTGAGCTTTTACTAAATTTTAGATCTTTGAACATGCTACTGTGAAGTGTATCTGACTGGTCTCAGAGTTGGATCTCTGAGACTGAAAGTGTACCTGGGACATGTGATTCACTTCAAAAATTATTAAGTGGAAAGTAATGAATGAGTCATACTTGTCCTTATGCTTTTGCCTTGTTTAAAATCCTTTGTTCATAATTTTCTGCTTACTTATTTTGAATCCTATCTGTGGATGGTCTCTGTCAATATTTTATTGGTCATTTACTACCACAACTTACTGTGCATACTCAATGTTCAGCTCTTAATTTTTGTGAAATTTCTATGGCAGTTCCCCTTAGGAAAATTATTAGCCATCAGAACAGAGCTCCACAAAATACCTCTCTTTGGTCAGTTGAGAACTTTGACAGTACATAATTGCGAAGGGCCTCAGAAGCAGTATCTCTGTAACCTTCTAGTAAGATTTCTCCTCATTCACTTTCATCCTCAAAGCTCCATTTGTGAACTACCATACAAGCTTTTTTTTTTTAAATCCAACTCACAATCTTATGCTTGCCAGACAGGCACTTACTGAGCTACATCCCCAGCCTACCCTTCAACTTCTTAAAGTCATAGACACTGAAACTTCCCCCCACAAAAATCTGTAGCCCGGAAATAGGTCTTGGCCTTCTACCACCATTTCTCTGTATCAGCTGCATTTTTGTGAAAGTATGCCATCTGATGCTATTCTAGAATGGTCTTAAAGTGTACCCAAGTGAAGGAAAATTATACAGAGAGGCCATGGAGTGAGACCATGTGAGGTCTTCTGTCCTCAGCCCATTGTCACTTCACCAATTCTCTTTTCCTAAAGGAAATTTGTTTGCATTGCCCATTTGATTTCAAAAACTTTGATAAAATAACTTTCCTTCTATATTTGGCTTATTTCACATCCAATTTTTTAATATAATTATATTCATACTTGTGATTCATCAAATTATTATAGAGATTTGAATTGAATTTTTTATTTGAGAATTTAAGAATTATATTTCAGGATTTCTTTTTTTCTTTAAATTTTATTTTAAAGAGAATAAAACAAAAGAGGGCAGAACAGAGCAGATCAGAACAGGACAACATAGGCAACACAGTACTTTACATTAAGACAACCGGACATTAATAGTAGCTATCACAACATCTCTTTCTCTGCTATAGTTGAGGATAATTTAAAAAAAATAATATCAAACATAACAAAATAGCACAAAGCTATTCAAAGAGTGAAAGAATTACAGGGCTTTCTGAATCAAATAACAGAAAATGATCAATGGGTAATATAATATCTCATTTTTGATAAAAAAAATTTTGTTTAAACTATCACACATATTCAAATCCCAATAAGACACAATGTGGTAGACAGAACCAATGGTAGTAGAAGAATAGAAGCATAATAGAACTTCAAAGAAGGACAATATTACATCAGCAATAGCTGTCATAATGTTTTGTTTTCTTCAAAACAGCTGTTCATATCACCACACATGATATAATCAAACAAAACAGAAAAAAACTATTCCAACTGATGAATTAAAACATTGAAAGTCTTCAAAGCTGAGATGGGGACTCATGATTACCATAAAATCTTATATAGTCTTATCAACTCTCATACTAGGGAGACTATACAGTATTTATACTTGTGAGTTTGGTTTATTTCACTTATGAGAATGGTCTCAAGTCATGTCCATTTATTTATAAATATCTCAATGTGATCATTCTTTATAGCTGAGTAGTATTCCATTGTATAAAAATGCCACCACTTTTTTATCCATTCCTCAGTTGATGGGCACTTAGGTTGTTTCCAGGATCTGGTTATTACAAATCGTGCTGCTATAAACATGGGTGCACATATATCACTGTGGTATGATGCTTTCAGTTCTCCTGGGAATATGCCTAGAAGTGGAAAAGCTGGGTCAAATGGGACTTCCAAACCCAGCTTTTTTTTTATAATTTTATTTAAAGAGAAAAAAAACAAAATAAAACAGAATAAAGGGTAGCGACAATACAGTATTCCAAGGAAAAAAGGAAAAGCACAACAACAATAAAACCTAAGAAATTATTACTTGACAAATTACATACTGACTTCATGGAAATAGTTGTTCACATTACAAAGTTAAAACATGTAAAGTAGACATTCAAACAGTGAGACTGTTAACAGTTCTGATCCACGATCTGACAAAAACAACAATATGGTCATCCATCTTACCCACTCAAATATACATGCAATTATATCAAAAGGGTAAAATTAAACACAACAAAACAGAGCAAAGTGGATCACAAGAAAGCAATGTAAGACATAAATTTCAAAGCTAGACAATTGGAGATATTCACTCTCTATCATATTGACTCTTGTTTTCTTCCAA
>PVJX010014035.1:0-45895 GCA_004027295.1 Dolichotis patagonum
GTCCTTGGCTACCTTTTGCCTGTCACAAACTGTCTGTCTTCTGTGATGCGCCTATGCCATGCTACCCTGCTTTGTTGCCAGCCAACCACAGACTGAAACTTCTACAAATTATGAACTAAATAAGATTTTAGTCCTTTAACTTTGGGTTTTGTGTATTTTCTGTCAGCAGTGAAAAAAGTAACCAAGACATAAATGAAGTCTTCCCTCCCCCCACCTTTATTTTGGCATAAGTTTATGTAATTCTTCCAATGCTGTTTATTGAAAAGGTCATGTTTTATCCATTTAATTGTTCTTCCACCTTTGTTGTAAATCAATGACCAGTATATCTGTGGATTTATTTCTGAACTCTATTCTGTTTTGCCAAACTATATGTCTCTCCTTTGGCCAACCCTATTTTGGTGTTGTTTATAAAAGCTTTACAGCTATCCTTGAAACTAAGTAGCAGAAGGTACCTGCCTTATGAAATTTTCTGTATAAAAAAATCTTGGCAATCCTAGGTCATTTGTATTTCTATATACATTTTATAATTGACTTGTTATGTTTTTCAAAAAGGCCTACTGAAATTTCATGTTGAATCTATAGATATATTTGGGGAGAACTGGTATCTTGACATCATAGAATTTTCTAATCCATTAATATAGTATATATATATATCTGTAATTTATATCTTCCTTACTTTCTTTCAGCAATATTCTGTAGTTTTCAGTGTATAGACCTTGACATCTTTTGTTAAATGTGTAAGTATTTTTGTTACTTTTGTAAAGTAAGTTTTCAATTTTACTTTGTTGGTGTTTGCTGCAAATTTATAAAATGGATTACTGCATATCAGCTTTTAACATGTAACCTTACTAAGTCCATTTACTGGTTTTAGTAATAGTTTTGTAGATTCTTTAAATTCTACATAGAAACCCATGTCTCCCACAAATGGACACTTGTGCCCCTTTCTTCCTGATTTATAAAACCTTTATTTCTTTTTCTTGCCTTAGTGCAATGGTAAGGACAATCAGTACAATACTGAACAGAAGTGGTGATGATGGACACCCTTGCCTGTTTCCAAACTTGCAAAGAAAACTGCAGTGTTCAATATTTCATCAATAAAGATGCTTCTTTTCAGATTAATGAAGTTCTTTGCTAGATTTCTGGCAATGGTAAATGAATACATGCTAAATTGTGTTAAATGTTTTTTTTGTGTGTGTCTCATGAAATGATTGTGATTTTTTTCTCCTTTATCCTCTAGGGGTGGTGAATTTACATTGCTTAAGTTTTGAGTAATAAACCAACATTGTATTCTTAGGATAAACCCTCATTGATCATGATATATTATTCTTTTTGTGTGTGTGTGGTACCGGGGATCAAGCTCACAACCTCGTGCTTACCAGGCAGGCGCTTATGCCACTGAGCTAAATCCCCAGCCCTATTCTTTTTATATGTTGTTGGATTTAATCTGATGTTTTGCTAAATATTTTTATATTTATGTTTATGAGGGATATTAACCTCTAATATTCCTTTATTATGTCTTTGCCATGTTTTAGTATTAACGTTTTAATGATATCATAAATCAAATTAGAAAGTGTATCTTGTTCTCCTGTTTTTTATTTTTCAGAGAACTTTATATAAGTTTGTTGTTATTTTTTCTTTGGATGAATGATAAAATTTGCCAGTGAAATTACTTGTAGTCCGGAATGGGTTTTTTTCCATCTTTTGTAAATATTTGGGGAGAACAGATATCTTGAGATCATGGAGTCTTCTAATCCATTAATATAGAATATATCACTGTAATTTATATATTCCACATCACCAATTTTGAAGAAATAATTGGCATAAAGTTCTTCATAGCATTTTAAAATTCCCTCTAGTCATTTTAAGATTAGTGAAAATATATAGTAGTATCTATTCTTCATTTTGATTTTGCTAATTTGTGCTCTCCATTTTTCCTGAGAAATACAACAAAATTTGTCATTTTGGGGACTCTGCTAATTTTCTTTATAGCTTGTCTGTTTCTTGTTACAATTATTTTTGTTCTTGTCTTTGTTATTTTCTTTGTCCTGCTTTGGTTACCTGAATTTCAGGTGAAATCTTAAGTCATTGACTTTAGTAAGATATTTCTTTTCTAATGTAAGAATTCAAGACCATAAATTTCTTGTATGTAGTTTCATTTACATCCTACAATTTTTGTTGTATTTTCATTATGATCAAATTTTAAATATTTTATAATGCCCACAAGATGTCTTCTTTCATTATGAATTGTTTACCAATGGATGTTTTATTTACTAATAAAACTATAAGTGCTAACTACATTAAGGTGCTGATAAAGTTTCTGAAATCCTGTATGGTTTTACTGAATTTTTTGTCCTGTGTTCTATCATTGCAGAGGAAATATTCAAATGTCTTATTATAACTGTAATGTTTTCTGTTTCTTCTTTTATTCTGTCAGCTTTTATTTCATGTACCTTGAAGCTCCATTCTTAGACACATATGCACTTGTGATTATTATATTTGCCTTGTTAATTGACTATATTTAAAGTTAATATTTTTCTGGTGAGTATGTAATTGAGTCTTGCACTTAAAAATACCTTTTTGGGTGATCTCTGCCCTTTTTTTTTGTGCCAGGGATTGAACTCATGATCTTGCACTTGTCAGGCAAGCATTTACTCTGCTGAGCTAAATCCCCCGGCCCCTGATTTCTGCCTTTTAATTGGAGTATTTTTTTTCATTAACACTTAATGTTATTATTGATATGATTATATTATTGTATTTTTCTCATACATTCTATTTTTTAATTCCTCTACTCTTCCCTTCTTGCATTCTTTTTGATTGCTTAAATATATTTTATGATTTTGTTTTAATTTACTTGTTTTTTGCTATAACACTTTGTACTTCTTTTTCAAATTGTTGATCTGGTGATTACAATGAATATCCTTAGGTGTTTCACAGTGTACTTAGAGTTAATATTGTACAGTGGTACTTTAGCACTCATTGTCAATAGGTTCCAGAGGCAAAAAGAACCCCAAACAAACAAACAAACAAACAAATCCCACCAAAAACAACAGGTATTAAACAAATTGTTGTGCTGGGAAGGGGTAGCAAGTCACAAGGCAATTAACACCAATAAGCTCTAGCTTTTGAATTGGATATCACACAATTGTCAAGCACCAAGACAAAATTTTCCTGTCAAAATGCATCAAATACCAAATTCAATGAGTTTTGGAGCATTCAAGTACCAAGGCATGACTGTGTTTCACTATATAAAATGCAGAAACTTTAAACAGCATCAGCCCAATGACCACGCTCCCATCCCCTCTGTAAGGCCACAGATACTTGAAGCCTTATCGTTTGATATATAATGTTCCACTTTTTTCTGACTGCTTACAAGATTTTATCTTTATAGTTTTCACCAGTTTAATTGTGATGTGGTTTTATTCATAATTCCTCTGTCTGGGATTCATTGTGCTTTTGGATCCGTAATTTATGTCTTTCAATGAATTTGGGGAATTTTCAGCCAATATTTTCTGTCCTGTTATTTCTATCCTCTCCATCTGGATCTCTAATTAATGACATATCGTTGGGTGTTGTCCCATATGTACCTGAAGCTTGTTCATTTTTTCTCTTTCTTTCCTTTCTTGTCTTCGGATTGGATAATGTCTGCTGATCAATCACTCAGTTTACTCAGTTATTCATTATGACAATGTGTTTATATTCTACAAGGACTGTTTTCTATTTAAACTTGAGTCCACAGCTAAGGTTTTAAAGTACAATAGATATCCATGATGATAAGGTTTATTAATATTAAGCGTGTAATACCATGATTTCAAATACATGATAAAAACCCAACCTCCTCTTGACAGCACTTGCAAGTATAGTGCCCAATATATTATAAATATTCAATGGATACATGTCACCAAATGATGATAACTAATGCTAAAAATTATCAACTCTGGGGAGGCTGAAGGATCCTAGAAGGAAAAAGTCCTATTGGAAATGCATTCCTGTTGCCAGTAGCCTACCTAAAAGGAGACACGCTCATTATCTTCTTATGGCTTCTGTGGATCCTTAGGGAGAAAGAGTAGTTTTGTTTATGAAAAGAAGGCTTTGGGCAACATGTCCAGCTTCCCTTTCCCCAGACATGCCCTGCTGTGTGCCCTTCAGGGCTGGGACTTCCACATCTCCCTGCAGACCAGTGTATATGCAAACTCATCACCCTTTTTCCTGCTTCCTGGCCCCACAATAACTGTGAGGAGCTTGCTTGCTCCATCCAACTCTCCCTACCCAAACCCTGAGAGAAGAAACTTATTTTGTTTCCTGGGAATTCACTTCTTACTCCTGAAAAATTAGAATAAGAGAAAAGAAGTCATTCTTTAATAGCTCATCAAATTGCTTTATTTAAGGGGATAAAAAGCACTACAGTTTCTAAAATTGGGATTTTTTTGGTGTTCTTCTGCCTAGACCTCAGGCTGGGAAACATCACATATTTAGAAAATGCACACTTAGTAGGAGTTAAGAGTTCCAGGAGCGTGACTCCCTATTCCAAGCACTGGACAGAGATCATTCAGCAGAAGCACATAACATTGGCCTGAGCTTTTACGGATGGATAGGATACTCAGAAAGTCTACAAAACATTCCTCGGTGGAAATTCTTTCAGTACCATCAGTACCAGGGCATTAATCAATCTGACCCTCTCTTCCCACAGTCTTTCTTCTTCCCTGCTCTTTATTATACATAGTCATGGAGGAAAAGCATCTTTCACTGTAGGTCAAGTTGGGGGGTGGTCACCTTCTTAGCCCCCTGAGGGAATGTTTGTCATGCTTTGCTATTTTCTCTGCTGGAGCACTTGTGATAATAGAATGGGGCTTTCTTGGTTTGTGAAGCTTAATTTAAATGTCAATTCCTTTGTAACATTACATTTTAACCCCTATGTCTCTACTCATCTCCTCTACCCTGTTTCTTGCTGTCTTTTTCCTCTTTTTCCAAGCAAGTGACTATCTAAAAATCCAGTGGTAAAGGGTTTGCCACTTGGAAAGGCAAGTTCCTCTATTTCTGAACATATTTTTCCTGTGTCATGCTTCCAGGGTCTTGGAACAGGTGTTTAGGTCAGAGACAGCTATCTTGCCAGGTGAGGGAGCACTGCCATTGCCAAGCCAATGGGACAATATGGCTGCTCAGGTTTTGCTCCCAGGGGCTCTCAGCACAGTGTAAACAGGATTGTGGGCATCAGCAATGGTAATACCAATGGGGCATCAGCAATGGTAATACGAAGGGCAGCAGAGGTCTAAATACCCTTGAAACAGCCCAGGAAGCCCTTTTTGGGTCTTAACTTGGGAAGCAAGGAAAAGGGCAAAATTGTCATTGGGTCAATGTCATAAATGTGTAATATTGTAAATAAATTATTTACAAGAGCTAAAAATGAGCTTTCAGTAGAACACTCCCCTACATTTCTTGCTCCTTACTCAATTCAGGCAAATGGTTAAATGATGCCCCTGAAATTTCAGAGATTGTATTGTCACTGGAGAAGCTAAAATTAAAAAATAAGATCTTCCCTTTCCAGATCCTTCTCCGGAGTGGACTGCATGAGGAGATGTCTGTAAAAAATTGTGGGTAAATATCTCAGACAGGGAAAAAAAATGCACTTTAAATTGACACATCAGTCCAAACCACTAAGGTTTAAACTCTTTTTTTTCTCTTTCCTTTTCAGCAGAATAGTAAAACAGACTCGTTATTGGCAGCCCATTAGTGCTGAGGAGAGGCAGTCTCCAGCATGACATCAGCCCACCGCTTGACCCAAATCTAGTATTTCACCAAAGCCTTATGCTGCCGGCTTTCCAACAGCGCAGAAGACATACACGGGGGAGAGAGGAAAGACGGCATAAATAAGATACAGATTGGAGACTTTTTGATGTGTTTAGCACATTTTTGTGACTTCCTTTAATACCACAGCCCTTACATTCTTCCACCATTATGAGAACAAAAGACAAGTTTGAGATGAGAGGGAGTGGGTGGGAAGGAGACCCATTCAGGAAAGTTCTGTTTGCCTTGTTAGTATTTTTTAATTCAGCTGCCCAAAAGGGGAGGTGAAATGGAAAGAGAAGAATGGATAGCGCAGTCCAGTAACTTCAGATATAAAAAGTCCCTTCATTAAATCCGTTGTTTTTAAATTCATAATTGAACTTAAATAAAGAGCAACCTATAGGCAGCTGTTTCTAATATCGAGTCTCCACCACACATGAAAGACGCATTTATTCCTGTAGCAGCCTTCCTACCCTTGGGTGTTATCAGCTGAACATGTTTTGAACCTACCTAATGCATTTGAGGTAGCTTGGGTTTATTTTTCTTTCAATAAAATAAATGGTTTTGTAATTAAATTTCTGCACTGCCTGTGCTTAATGGTTACATTGACAAGTGCTAATGTATGGCAAGAGAATGAGTTTGAAATGAAACATGCTGTTTTAGAATCTGCAAGCAATTTTGCAGTGGGGCAATCAAACCCCTCGTGCCAGGGAAACATTTTCATTAATCTGCTCAGTGCGCCCCTGCCCGCTCCGCTGGCCGCTTGAGGACACTTTTTAGCTCCCCCTGTGCCCACCCCCCACCTTAGCCGTTTTCGAAGACACACACACACACACACACACACACACACAAATACCGTGAAGCGAGCTGTTGTTTGAAACCGTTTTGTGGTCTCTGGCAGGCGGGTCTGTGGAAATTCGCTGACTTTCCACCTGAAATGGTGCAGCTGTCTCTCTCTCCTCCGATGGGACTGACCGCCTCAATGTTTCAGTCCCTGGCAGTTGGTCAACAAGAAAAGCTGTCCCTTCATTTTCTTTTTAAAAACTCTTTCCCTTTAGGTAATTTATTTCCGAATAAATCTTCTCAAAGAAAATAGAGACCAGTTATTACATATCTGGCCTCACTGTAAGCAAACTACTTCAAGCCCTGGCAAAGGAGGCCACTGGCCTTTGAGCCTCTCACTTCTAGAAGGTCCATGAATGGAAACCTGAACTGGCGAACATGGCACTTGCTGGCACTGCTTTGCCTGGGAGGGAAGAAGTTATAGGACCTGACCTCAAGGCCTGTGGTTTGTCCCTTCCCAAAAGCCTGAACACTAGAGGGACGAATGCCTTCAAAGTGGGCAGCTACTCTGGAGCCTGCAAGGACCCTCATCAGATGCAAGGCATGGGTACCAGGCCCACAAGCCGACTGGGGCCTGCAGCGATGGGGAACAACTTGGAGCCTCTGGTTCCAGGGCTGCCCACAAGATGCACGACTCAGCACTTTCTCCCAGGCTGGTGGACAGCAGCCAGGAGGCTGACCCAGTGAGCGCTGACTCACCCACCAGAGCAGCCAGGATCGCATGCTGTGCTGCCTGGCCTGGTTCTCTCCTGCTTTGTCCCTGGACAAGGTGGAGGGGACAGGCTTCTGTGTGGTCCTGGCTTCCATGAATTTAGGGCAGTGGGAAACAGGAGATGACTACATGTGGGACCCCAGAAGCCTCTGAGCTCCTCAGGACCACCCTCCTCCCATTTCCTAAATCCCCAATTGCCTTTAACAAGAGACAAAATCTTTAATTTCTTCATTAGGGATGAAGTGTGGATGCAAAAGTCCTCGAGAAGAAGACATGGCATTGGAATCTCCACCCATGTGTCAGTGAAGGGCAAGGTCAAGTTTATCACGAGAGGGATAAAGAAAGAACTAGAGTTAACTAGTATCTGAATGCTAGGAGAGAAACCTTGGAGAGGGAAAGCCAAAGAAGTGGGGGACTAGTGTTAGAGCCAACAGGTACGTTCACTGCAACCCTCTAATGAAGTAGGGTCCTTGACTAAACAATGGTTAGTAGATTTATGGAAGAAATGCAGAATTTCACTCATGGTAAATAGGCAGAGAGACCCATGTTCCAGAAGGAAGAATAAAGAGGCCATGAGGAAAAGCCTCAGCTGAATCTGCACTGGGATCCTGGAAAGTAAGAGAGCAGTGTAAAAGTCCTGACAGCAGCACTCCTTCTTCCATGAAGGTTCTGCGAGCTACTTCCCCAGGTGACAGTAGAAACTGCATTTAGTCAGCAGACAACGAGTCTCCCTGAGGGCCAGCTTTGGGGCTAGGCTCTTTCAGGGTCCGGACATACCAAAGGCAAGGGCATCTCCAAGATGAAATCCATGTGTGACTTCAGAGTACAGAGTGAGCTATGCCAGGAGGAACAGGAGGAAGCTACAGGGAAGAAGTGAGCCCAGAAAGAGGAGCAGAACTTCAAAACAGAAGATGGTCCAAGGCAAGAGGCCAACATCACAGGGAGGTGTGAAGGTAAAAGTCATCTCTGTAGAATGATGAGTGGTCCCAAGTACATGGTGGGTAAGGTAAGAAGAGCCTGTGGGCCTGTGGGGTATACATGAGTAGGGGTGACCATGAGTAGGGGTGACCATGAGTAGGGGTGACCATGAGTGTGTGTATGTGTGTTGGCAGGGGTGGGAAAGGTGGTGAGAAATGGAACTGAAGGGTGTAGGTAGGGTCACATTGAGGGCCATGCTTTGTTTTGTAAACAACAGGTATATCTTGAAAGTGTTGGGGCCTTGGGGATGGGGGCAAGGACCAAGGGGTTATTCTGTGATCTTCCTCACACTGTCTAATCATTAATGGACACTGAGCCAAAACCAGGGCAGGGTAAGGAGGGAAAACATTGCAGGCAGTAGGCAAGAGGCTACTTTAGTGCCTTGAGTAAGAGAAAAGGCAGGCTGCAAATACAGAGGATGGATGCTGGGCAACCAGTCTGATGCCGTGGGAAGAAGAGAACTGCCAGCCAGTAGTTTATCTCAGGTGTCCAGGCAGATGACCATGGACACGGCAGAGACAGGAAACTTCAAGAAGGAAGTGGGTTCGGGGGAGGGAAGAAAGAATATACTACCGCCAATTGGATACATGACAGTTCCTGGGTGGTGACGCTCATGAAGGACTATCCAGGGGACAGAAATTATCCAAGATGGGAAGAAGGCAGCACCCTGGGGAGTGCCAGCACCAAGAGGAGCTATTACATCAGACAAGAGGGATCAGTGTGCTCGGGAGTTGAACTCAGGGAAGGGTAGAAAAGAAAGACTAAGAGGAGACCCAGAAACAGTGGTTGGGGAGGTGTCTGGCTCCGGTGGTGAGAGGATAGAGGTTATTCCTGGAGAAAAGTCCCAGTGAAAGAGAAGTTGGGAGGGCTGTGGGAGGCAGAGGCAGCAGGGGGGATACTGGACATGGCTTTCATGAGCCAGGACAGTGATGTGTGGATGGAAAGCTCTCTTGGGGGATGAGCCCTCGATTCATAATCAAGCAGGAATCAGTAGAGGGAAACTGAAAAGGCACCGTAGACGGACTCTGATAAGAGTAAGGCCCCAGGAGAAGCAGAAAGGGGTTGACCTTGGGATGCAGGGAGAAGAAGGCTTGCTAGCAGAGAGCTCCTGAGGTAATGCAAGGGGAGTAAGAGTGTTGGCGGCCTCTCAGGGAGGAACAATGAGATCTTGCGCTGAGCACCGGTGAGGGGTGAGGATGAAGATACTGGAAGGGAATGGGATTGGCGATGTGAGGCAGGCAGGGAAAGGGGTGCAGCGTCCAGCATTCTCAGCAGCCCTGAGAAACCTGCAGATGGCAGTTTGGCCTGGCAGCAGCCCTGTCTTTCTGGTCGTGACACTATTTGCACCTTGCAAGTCTGGGAGCTGAGACAAGTAGAGAACACGGTGTTAGGATTTCTCTGGTGCAGATGGCACCACAGGTAGTGTGGGAAGCTAGAGGCAAAGACCTGAATGACAAACCAGGGAGAAATTTGCTCTGGAAGCTTTTTTATTGACACTGTGGACTTCGTCTTCAAGACTCATAAAGCCTTGTCTTGGGCTGAAATTTGAAGGAGAATTTGAAAAGCTTCAGCCAGAAATATATAACTTCTGCCAAAGAGAGTTGTGAAGTAGGAGTCAGAAAATTCCCCTGGTGGATTCTCCATCACCTATTCCTTTCCCTTGCTGTGATCTGGCCGAACACCCTCGTGTTTTCACCTTGGTACTCCCGTCCACCTTCCTCGGGACACATTCTAGTCCAGCTTCCTTGGAAAGAAAGTGCTGTTTGAATGAGGACAATCTCAGCAAAATGCAGAGTTAGTGACAAAACTTTTTAGTTTCTTGCCTTCTCCTTTCAGCATAAAAACCAAACAGAAGTAGTTTAGGTGCAACTTCCTTGCTTTGACTTGCTCTTGTTGTTCAATGGGGTTGTCAAAGCTAAGTAGATACTGAACAAGTTCTAGCCAGTGTAGCTTTGGAAATTAAACACTATCAGAGCTGTGGTCAGATGTGCACTGTCTGTGTGCATGGAAAGACCTGGAATCAGATAAAATTACCTGCAGTGCTTAATCTTTTGGGAAAGCGAGCATCTGAGTCTCTGCAGGGTAGAGAGACAGTTGCATGATGGTCGCCATCCACTGTGACCCACCTTGCCATGGAGAGATGGGATTCTACGGGCTCTGTTTGCCTCTGTCTCCTTCAAGTATCTCCACAACCCTCCCCCAAACCCTGAGGACACGTTTTAAATCATATTTTACGTTTTATTACCTTTAAACCCATGTCCCGTGCCAGGTCACAGTGAGGCCAAGAAGTTCAGAATTCAAGAAGGCCTCTGTGTGTCAGTAGCCCGAGGGTCTGTGTGGCCTCGACTCTTATGACCACTCAGATGCCAGACATAGTTTGGAGAGGTGACAATGGGGAGCACTCTGCACAGTCTCAGGAGGCAGAGCATGAACGACAGATCCAAGAAAACAGCTACCTCCATGTATTCAGGGGACAGCTATCACCATAGACCCAGATACTCCTGTGTGCTCTTTGCCTTTTGTGTGAGGGCCACATCTACAAAGAGTGAATTTCACAGTTCGGCTTTCCACTGTTTTTGATGCACTTTCCTTTGTCTCCAAAGGTTCCAAAGGAGCTATTTGGAATTTCCCCAACTGAATTGAATGTCTAACAAAAGATCAGAAGAAGTAAATGATTAGGATGGGAACCTACTATAAACTCTTGGCTAAATGCTCCCCTTTGTGAAATTATTTCACAGCACTTTGTAATTTAGGTATATTTGTCACCGTTTGGAAGATAGGGTTAGGCTGTAAGATCTGGGTCCAAATCTAAGCCTCTTCTCTATGCTTTACTGAATGCCTAGTTTGTAATATCAACATATGCTGAATATAAGCAATGTTGTCTTCCCCAGATTAAAGAATTGGTGCTCTTGTTCTGGTGTGCTCTGTTGCTATGTGTGGAAGAGGACTAAATTTCTAAACATGTTGGCTGGAAACTCTTATGCAGTATTATTATAACCAAGCACTGTAGAAAGCAAGCAGAAAGAGAGAGCTCTCTGCAGCCGCCAGCTACAGAATACATGGGAAAACATGTCCACTTGCCTTGTCTTCCTTGAAGCCAAGACCCAGAGGCTTGGGCTGTCACTTTAAGATGGAGAACAAACACTAAGAAATAACTCTAAGGACACGGTGAGCTCTAAGGTCCCCTTAAAGTGCAGCAGCATCCTGCGTGCCAGTGGGGCCTCACGGGGCCTTCTTCAGTGGTGGCAGATGAGTGTCCAGGGGGAAAAGGCATTGTTAGATCTCTTAAGTGGCACATTATTCGTGGTTTCCTGGAAATATCTCTTTGTGCCTGAAGGAAGAGGGCTAAAACCAGAAGGAAAAATTAGATGGGCTGATGATAGGAAGCAAGCAAGCTTAGCATTGTGTAGCAGCACATACTTTATGTAGCAAAAGGTGATGGAGCATTGTAATCCATCTATCCTGCGGCCTGAGTCCTTGTTGAGAACTCCAGGAAGGAAGCATCACAGAGAAGGACTCATCATGGAGAAGGAAGGGCAGAGGGAGGGGGGCCGGGACATTTCGCAGCGAGAGAATGTGCCTGCCTGAGGGACGGTGGGACCTGAGGGCCGCCCCCTGAGAGGGGCAGGGAGCACGGGTGCTTTGGAGCTCAAGTGCTAGTTATGAGAATTTCTTGATGAGGCTACGCCCTGAGGGAGGATGCGAGCACAGCCTGGTGCTGGCCGGACATGTGCAGGGCTTCTGTCCAGATGGAAAAATGTACAAGAAGTGAGGTAGGAGGGCGGGAGGAGGCTTTGGGCTGCTGGAAGTGACTGATGGCCTTGGGACAGCAACTCTGGCTCCTCTGGGATCAGGTTTTACTGGAAGGAGACATAAAGATTAGTGACTTTCAGGTGAGAAAAAAAACCTCCTCATTCCTGGTATCTGGCATAAAGTTTCTTAATGCGGATCCTTGAGAGTTTGTGTTCCTCTCCTCCAGACCTCTGCTCATGACGTTTCTTCTTTCTTCCAAGGAATCCAAAGTCCACCAGGCCATCTCCAGCCTTACCATGGTCCTGGAGTCATCCCTGACAGTCTAACTTGTCTCTAACTTGTCTCTGACCTGCTGACTTACCATTAGCAGAAGGGATGTTAGTTTCATCCAATGGAGATGTGTGTTTAGGACGAATGCTTATCTTTTCAGAGCCTTGAATTACTCAAAGACTCTGTGGGAACAAATGTATAAGTCTTAACACATGAAAATACTTTATGGAGTAAAATACAAAATTGGTAGGAATCTTTAGATTAACACTGAGGATCTGAAGACATTTCATGAAACAGAGAGCCACTTTGAGCTATAACCAACTGGTTACCCACTCACTCTTCTACACTGAGGGACTTGGGTAGATAAGTTAGAGAAGCAGGTGATAGGGCAGCAGGAAGTACAGGAGGACCCTTTTCCTCACAGATGGTGGGTAATGGGAGAGTGGAAGCCTTGCTAATTAAGAGCAAATGGACATTGTTTGAATCAAACTGCAGTTAAAGATAACAATGGCAGATACCACTTACCACATACTTCCTACAAGTCAGGCATTAATAGTGAGATTAAGCATTTCTTTTTTTTTAATTACTCATTTAAGAGAAAAAAAGACATAGAAAAGAAAAACAGAAAGCAAAAGAGGCAAACAAACAACAACAACAAACCCAATACAATAACAGTATAGGTTTACAAAGCAAGATGATAGGAATTTGACAATGATTGTTAATATTGCATATTGTTACCTTCAGAAAGGTTGCTTAGAATAACAGATACAGACATGTAAAATTGATCTAATCATATGAATATTAACTGTTCTTTTTCAATAGCTAATACAATTAGTAGTATAGTCATTTTAGCTATCATATATATATATATACACACACACACAAATTTATGTCTTTTCTTTGAGATTACACATTTCATTTCAATCAATCCTCATAACAAGTCAACTAAGTAAATATCACTCCCATATTATAGCTGGTGTAATCAAACCAGGTTAGGTAAAATAAGCTCTGCCAAGTCAAAAGTGAGCAAGATCGAGGTCTGAGATCTGATCCCAGGTCTTGCAGACTATTTGCTACTGTGGCATGGCATTCCAGGAATTTTAGAGAGACAAGTAGTGTATGTGCTCACAGTGTGTCACAGGCCTTTCCTAAAAGTGATTCATAGGTTGGCTCAAATATTGGCCTCCACAACCGCAGATCCAGAGTCCAGCTCAAATGGAGAGCTCAGCGTGTCCATGTCCTAGTGACTTCCTCCCCATCCTGGAGCTCCCGGCGCAGGTATGTAAGGACCTCACCTCTGTCTCAACAGCTGCAAGGTCTTCTCACAGGGTCCTGGTTTGACCTATCTAATCAGTGATAAAATGGCTGATTCGGTCTCCACCCTGGTCAGATCTAAATGTCTATAAGCAAGTGCTGTTAACTTTATTCTGCACAAGGAAAACTCAGACTGAGAAATCAAGGCTAAAACCTCCTTGCTGGATCAGTTTATCTACAAGAACTTTTCCATCTGAGAAGCAACTGATTGATATTTTTCATTGTTACAATGCCAAATTCTCATTATTTATAGGAGTATGGATCACATTCATTGGATTTATTCAACCCTTACAGCACTTTATGACCCAGGGAGAATGTGACCAGTTTAGAGGGACTGGAGGAAAGAGAGGGTCTTCATTTCCTGCTCTCTACAGCATTTCCTTGGCATTCTCTGAAGATGGAGTGGGTTTAACATCCCGCACATACTTCTCCACTGTCTGTTCAGATTTGTCCTGTCTCCCAAAAAAAGCCCTTCTAACTTTACACAGCACAAATTCATGTCTCGAGGTCTTGCCAAATCTTGTCAAGTCCTAATGTTTTCCTTGGCAGGAATCACACCTTTCCACTGAAATGGATCTGGTGAGTCGATTGGGCCTGGGTGCTGCTTTTCCGGGCACTGTGCACTGCCACTGGGTCCCTTCCCAGGCTCCAAGGGCACTGGTGTGCCTTATGTCCTGCCTTTTCCAAGTGCACTGGTTCCCTGAAGCCGCAGATTTCAGCGCCATGCAGGACCCACAGGAGATGACTGAGTGGGCACTTCAGTGTCATCCTGGGTGCCAGCTGGTCTCTCCCAGTATCTCAGGTTAGAATGGAAAGCCTGTGCATCCATTCAATACATAGTCATACAACTCTGGTCACTGTCCTAGGCACCTAGCAGTGAACTCGACAGTGAACAAAACAAACCAAAAGCCCAGTACTCACAACATTCACCTTCTAATTCATCTAGTCAGCTTCTAACATGAAGGGGCTGGAATTTATTATGCTCCTCCTCCCAGTGCTATAATGGAATTCCTGATGTCTGATGGGGACAATATTTGACCTTTTAGTTCTTCTATGACGGTGGGTCAGAAAGGCCTATTTTGTGTGATCTACCAGCTAAGAATGAATGGTGTGCTGGGCTCAAACGTGCCATTCTCCTGCCTCAACCTCCCAGAATGCTAGGATTACAGGTGGGTGTCACTCCAGCTGGCTGGTGTGCACACTTTTTTAACGGTTGAAAACAATCAATGAAAGAACATTAGGTGACATGTGAAAATTATATGAGATACTCATTTCAGTGTTCATAAAGCTTTACTGGAACATGGCCATGACCATTCATTTACACATTGTCCATGGCTGCTTTCACACCTCAATGGCAGATTTAAGTAGCTGTAACAGAGATTTCATGTGGCCCCAAAAGCCTACTATATTTACTGCTGGTCCCTTTACAGAAAGTTTGCTGACCTCAGCTCTGGAATAGCGGTGAAGACAGATATTTATTTTCCATGTGTATAAACTGACCTAGTCTGACAAGCAGGAATCCCACTTTCCAATTCTGCCTGTGGAAAAGAATCATAAAAGCGGAGTGGTTGGAGGCCGAGAGCCTGTCCCTGACATCTCTTCTCTCTTGGGCACACTGAGACAAGCCTCCCTAGGATGCATTCCCCCAAATGCAGGATTCCTTCCCAGCAACATCTTCAGTGTTATTTGTCACATTAGATGCAAACTTGGGAGGTTCTGGCTCCCTGGTGGGTGGATGAGTCATTCATTATCTGGGCTCTGAAAATGTAAACAATAATATTTATGCTTCTGGAAAGAGCATGGGTTCTAATCCTCTCACTTAATACCTTGTGTGGTATTGCATAAATTATTTTAGACAGAAGCCTCAGTTCTCTTATACGTTCCCTTCCTTGAAAAATATTAAGAAAAACAAATGTGATTAAACATGTGAAGGTGTTTGTGAGCTGAACCACAGCTGCAAATATATTGTCTATTCACCCTTACTGGGTGGGAAGCCAGGCAAGCTGAATTCTATCCCTTGTTCTTTGTGGAGATACATTTGGGGGTAGGGTTAAAGTGAGCGATAACCTAGACCAAGTTTTCTTTCTGTCACTCAGGGCTTCTGCCTGCTCATCCTAGATTCCACTCCCTCTTTGGAGCCAGCTCTGGGAATTTCCAACCACGGGAGAGCACTGCTTCTCACAGCCAAGACTTGCCCTGCAGCCCCTCCTCCAGGACTCTGTCCCTTAGTTTGGAGGATGTCACAGCTACTCTTTCAAACACCTCCAAGCCACTTTCAATGCAGGGTGGATCTACCAGGCACAGCGGACTCTGCTGATTTCCCTGATATTTTAAGCTAGACAGTATGTTCTTTGGGTAATTTAGCACTGGGGAAAGGTGAATTGTGCAGAAAGGAGTGATTTTTGAAAATAAAATTTTCCTCCCTCACTGGCCTCTCGGTCTGTTAAGGTAGAGATTGTTTCTGTTCCACTGTTCTCTGGTGCCACCAACAGCTACATGATGCCAGGCACCTCATGGAGGCTTTCTAAATATTCTCTGAATGCCCTGTAGTATCTTGGGATTGGTGATAAGACCTAGATCATTCCACTGCTACTTTTTTTTTTTTTTTTTTTTTTTTTGTCTTTTTGAGACAGGGTCTTGCTGTTCAGTTCAGCCTGGCCTTCAGCTCATTCTGTAGCCCAGGATGGTCTCGAATCTACAACGATCCTCCTGCCCCAGCCTCCAGAGTGCTGGAATTACAGGTGTGTGCCACCATGCCCAGCTCCACTGATACCTTTTATGGGTTTATATACATTCTTTCTACGATAAACACAGAATTCTAGACAGAAGGCCTAATGTAGTACAAGTCATTGGACGATAAAGACAGTGAGCCTGAGGTTGAAAAGTCAGGCCACCAAATCTGAAAGTCAGATGAACAAAACAAAGCAGGTAAATAAGACTAAGTTGAGTAGTGTCTTTTTATAAGAACTTTCGTTTGTCAGAGGGCTAGTATCTTGCTCTTTATATTTTGTTCAAGGACTGAGCTGCCATAAAATAATGAAAACTCAGGAATCTGACATATGACCTGGGAAGTTTCATCTCCTGAGAAAATTCTCAGGAGAAGGGAAAGAAATACTCTTAACAGTGACACACAAAGGTTGGCACTTCTAATCACCATCCTCCATAGTTAGGGGAAAGAGATTTTAATTATGGGCTGCAGAACAGATGTCAAATCCCCAGCCATACTTCTGCTATTTGCTGTTTGCTATGAGTCACCCTGGAGCCCATCCATCCCAGCACCAATTTGCATGGGAAGCATCGATGTGTGGCCAGAAGTCCATGCTGATGGATGGGCTCGCCGGAGGAGAGATGGGAGGCTGGGCCTCAGGCTTCCCCTGGCTGATTCCGGGTTTCTTTGCTTCTTCAGTCACTTGGCTCCCTCCCTCCACATCTCTCCTGAATCACCTTCACCTTCCCTTTTCGATCTGGATTTTCAACCCGTTGCTGGGGTCTCACGTCTTTCCTGCAGCACTGGCTGGTCACATGGAGAAGACAGAGATGGCAGAACACTTCTGCTCAGGACAAACATGTGTTTTGTGCCAGCCATGAGTAGTGGAGTCTACCAAGTAACAGCAGTGCAAAGAGGTGACTGGCTTTCTCCCTCTTCTCCTTTGGAGCCCCGAGTGGGGAGTCTTTGCCAACCACTCATTCCAGGGCTCCCCTATGCTACTGGCAGGCTCAGCCACTTTCACCAGTGGACCTATCTCTTATCTTTCTCAATATTCCAAACTATACATGGGCAAATCCCATTCCTTCTCACCTCCCATTAAAAATATTTTAATTGACAAGTACAATTGTATTTTTTATCTGGTACAATATGACGTTTTGATAAATGCATACAATGTGGAATGGCTAAGTAAAGTTATTTAACATATGCATTGCCTCACATATTTTTTGTGATGAGAACACTTAAAATCTGCTCTCTTAGCAATTTTCAAGAATACAATATGTCATTAACTATTGTTACCATGATGAACAATGAACCTTTCCTTTTTCTTTTTAGTTAAACCTAGATAATAGTAGGGTTTTGCATGAGGAACTTTACTGGAAACCTAAGGGAAAACCCAAGCACTTGGAAGTCTGGCAGACCCCTCTGTCTTCTTATTTAACCTGCTTGCTACAGCCACTTAGCAGCGCGCTAACCTGGGAGGCACAGGTTGCACGTTTGTGGATACAGCTGGTGTCCAGGGCGCTTCTCATCTGTCAGCAGTGTAGGAGAGTTGCAATGCTGAGAGCTCCTTCGCTTCCCTTTGGTATTGTTAGTTTTTTAGCTTCAGTCATTTTCATGAGTATATACTAATATTGCCTGATAATTTTAATTTTCAATTTCCTAAAGAGTAACAATGACAAGCAGCCTTCCCTATGCTTGTCCATCTGGCTAGCCTCTTGTGAAGTGCATTTAGAATCCTTCTCACATTTTTAACTGGCCACACCTTGTGTCTCGGCTGTATCCACTCTAAGAATCTTCTGCCAGTTTGCAACTTGTCCTTGCACTTTCTTTATGCTCATCTGGCCCCAGTGAAATCTTTTGGTAACATAAAACCACAGAGGTAGGAGGAGGGATCCACGGTATGGCAGGCTGCTTTTACTTCGCTGCATTTTCAAATCACTTTTCACACAGTCAATAATATTTATAATTCAGCACTATTGAAGGTGCCCTTGTGTTCCCTCCCAATCAATACGCCCTCTACAAAAGTAAATTCTATCCTGACCTCTGTCACCTTGCATTTGTCCTGCCTGCTCCCGTCCTTCATACAAATGGAAGCACGCAGCATATACTCTTCAGTCTGGCTCCATTTGCTCTGCATTACGTCCATGAGGCTCATCAACTTTGTGGGTAGCAGTTGTTTACTATTCACTGCTAGTGATCTTCCATTTTATAAGTATGCTACAACTTGGGTTGTTTCTGAGTTGGTGATATAATGCATAAAGTTGATAAATAAATACATAAACAAATAGACTATTGTATTTCTAAAAATAAAAAAGTTTTATTCTTGTCCATATCTTTTGCTGAAAGAATATAATTTGGGCCCTCTTCCTGAGGAATGGAATTACTGGGTCTTGGGGTCTGAATTTGTGTTTTGTTTTAGCATATACTGACTGAAAGCTTTCCAAAATGATGATACTAGTATAACCTATCATCCACATTGTGTGTGTGTGTGTGTGTGTGTGTGTTTCAGTTGCTCCACATCTTCTTCAACACTTGATATTTTCCATTTTTTTTAAATTTAGCTTCTTGCAATGAGTGTATCTAAATGAAGTTTTAATTTGCAGTTCACAGATAAGTACACTAAGTAGATTTTATATGCTTATTGGCCATGAGGCTACTTTCTTTAGTAAGGTACTTTTGATCTTTTGTACATGTATAACTTTAGGTTGTTCATATTTTTATTTTTGATTTATAAGAGTTCTTTATATATTATGGATACTCATCCCCTGTCAGATGTATGTGTTATGAATATTTTTCTCCCAGTCTGTGGTTTGCCTTTTCATTTACAAAATGCTATCTGTTGATGAATGGAAGTTCTCAGCTGGAATGAAATTCCAATTACCAAGTTTCTTTGCTTGCTTTTTAGGGAAGGCACTCTTGCCTGGGGTCTTTTCTCTGCTCTCTGTTGGCCACAGGGTTTCTGGTCCCAGATGCCTCCTCCACCCTTCCTCTTCCCTTGGTGGTACTAGTATATCCTACCATCCACATTGTGTGTGTGTGTTTCAGTTGCTCCACATCTTCTTCAACACTTGATATTTTCCATTTTTTAAAAAATTTAGCTTTAAAAAAGGCCTTCCTAGGGCCTTTTTGCTGTTGATACCTGCTCAATTCACTTGCTGTAGATTCACTAGATGGAGACTGAGTCTGCTACTTCTCTTTGGAGAAACAGAGTTCTCTTTTGCTGGCTCATGCTTGGATATTTCCTTGTGATCACAGGACATGAAGGCTGGAACTACACCACCCTTTGGGGCATCCCCTAACTGCAGTCAGCAGCCAGCACTCCTACCCTAGTTCCCTCAACAGTTCAGCTTCCCATCTGAAACTCACCCACAGGTGTGCTCACCAACCACGGGCAGTTAGTTCACTTATCCTTATCAAGTCCTTCCTGGCTCTGGTTACCTGCTGTGAGAGGTGATCTTGACACCTCCTTCAGGTCCTCTCAGCAAGGGAATGCTTCTCAAGATCTCAGCCCTCCAGGATTACAATATAAAGTTACAGCTCACCCCAGAAACAAGATCTTATATTGCAGGTTCAACATTTACACTCCAAATTTGGGTCCAGCACCATCCAGTCAAAGGGCTATGACCATCTTATTGTATATCTCTAAAGTACTACCAGAACCGCCCCACTTCCTCCTCTAAAGGGGTTCTTCATATGGAAGTGGAATCATTTGGAAGTGCAACAAAAATTACAAAAGTCCATAAGCCTGGTTGTGAAAAATTTACATCTTCATTTCTATAAACCTCCACTTAAAACTTAGCATTTTTTAAAATTATGGATAGAGCCAAACTACAGTTGCATAGCAATACCTGTGATTTTGTCATTAATACAAATCACAGACACCTTCATATTATATAGTTGTTGGTGGCATTTTGAATTATTATTTGCATTTATCATTACTTCAAGAATTCAGAAGTTAAAAATCATCACTAGATCTTACATTTGATGTGCTAATAAAGAAACGAATATAATACAGGCATTATTACATCACAAAGTTGTTTCTCAAAAGTAGTTTGGTAACTATTTTAATACAATTTATGCATTTAAACACTCAGGATATAACTCAGCAACACAAGCACCTGTCTGGCAATTCCAAGGTCCTGAGTTCAATTCCCAGTACAAACAAACAAGCAAAAAACCATTTTATTCTAAGAAGCAAATCATAGGTTTACAAAATTGTCAAAGGGTCCTGGGCACAACAAAGTTTAAAAAATTACAGTCAACTAAGGGATCCTCTTAAACCTATAGCAATTTAAAACCATTCAGTGATTCATGCTGAGGAATTGGTGGCTATGATTCTGGATGGGTAGTGCTGAACGCCTGCTCCATCTTTGCTAAACACGTTCTTCTGGAATGGGGCAGGGGTAGGGAAATCTCAGTGTACCCACCCACTCATGTGGCTCTGGTTTTCACTGGATTGTGGCATCCTGGGGATTCTGAAAGAGTAGGGCATCTCTTTCGCAGGTCAGAGGAAATGGGTAGCTACCCAGCTAAGTAGATTTCATGCTTGACTTCAGGGGAATAGCCTAAATGATGATCTGTTTGGGAGAGTAAATTAAAGAGGTAAGTGGGCTCACAGGCTTTATTTGGTTTAACTTCTGCTGGTTTAGCTGCTCCCTTAAGCATCTCAAAAGAATATGGTTTGTCAGACTTCTCCCAGTACCACCCCCCATTTTGGCCAGATCCTGCCTCTCTGAGGAGTCAGCTTGAAGGGAAGGGCTTACTGGATCTCCTCTCCCCTCAGGCCAGCCTGAATGTAACTATTCTTTTGGTGCAATTGCTAGTACTGGGTCTTGATTTCACTCACTCCTCCCACCCCATCTCTCCTAACTGTTAACCTTCCTTGTGTCCCTTCAACCAAAATGCTCCCGAAGAAGCAGGTGTCCTTCCTTCCTGGAAGTACTGTAATGCTTCCAAAGTTCTCCTTTAGTATTGAATAAAATATTAAATGGAAGAGTTTGGTAATATAGTACATGAGTCCATTTCCTTGGCTCATGCCATGAAGGACAAATAAGACCTCGTAGTCCTTAAAATCAGGAAAGTGCATTTCAAATTGCTATTTAAATATCCTTAAACAGGTATTTTTCTCTGACCCACCTTCCCTGTTCATCCTGCCTTGCATCCTGTCCTGAAACCAACTGGAGTTTGGTTATGGAGTAAGTGGATATGGTTCTGAGTTGGGTGGAGAACCACTGACACTATTGTCCCTTTGGTATGTTCTCCTTCTTCCCACCAAGGTCACTTTTTGAATGTCCAGATGTGTCACCTTCAGAGAAAAGAGACTGTAGCACATCCTGTTGATGACATTCTTTCAAGACACAGTAAGTTCTCTATAAAAAGCTAAACTGTCCTTTGCCATTAACAGGATCTCTAGCCAAACTGTTGGTGATAATGGAGTTTTACTAGTTCTGTTTTTGCAATAGTCTGTCTTCCTCTGCAGACAAATGGGGAAACTCTGCCTACACATTAGCTTTGTTTTATGGTTCTTAGATGTGCAACACAAATGAATGGTTTGGAGCTATTTCCTACCCTCAGTGATGGGTGTCAGTTTCTTGGATTCTACCAGGAAATCTGTAACTCTGAGTGATGCTCCAATAACTCAAAGCCAAGCTGTTCTGGAAAGAGAGTTGGATTCTGTGATTCACAACTGGAACTCAGCGCTTTGACTTTTGACCCTTCCTCTAACTCGTGAGTGGCCTTGGATTGGTTCTTTCATATTTTGGGTCCCCAGTTTACTCATCTATAAAAGGGCAGAGGTGGCAGGGATGAACTCAAAGTCCCTTCCAGCTCTATCATTTTATGATTCTAGTAAATGTGTCACAAGAAGTCATGAGAATATTCAGTTATAGCAATCCTGAAAAATAACTGTGATTCTGTTTTACATGGTGTTAAACAGTCCCACTTGACCTATCAGTCTCTTACTTATTCAATGTGCGTACCTCTGAAATTCTACCAGATTCCCATAAACTATTTTTAAAAAAATGATTTTGGACCAGTATACAATCCTGCATCTTATTATCCAAAGCTCAGATTCTAAATTGTAAGAAGAGCGCTTTAAAATGGTATGTTTTTCTTGCAGCAATTGTTAAGTGATAGGTTGTGATGTTTTAACATTCATTGTATTCATTATCTAAACAGTCTCCTATAATCCAATGAGTGTGAGATTAATAAGTAGACTGGAATGCATTCTGGGTTTGATTTCATCTGATTCTAGTGGCAGGGCCTCTCCTGTCTGTCCCTCCTCTCCCAAAAATATGGTTAAAGCCAAAAAGACTTGAGAAAGTTCTGACTCTGCTTATGATCTTCAATCTCCATGATTTGGGGGAAAGAAAAAATGTTATTCCGTGTCTTCATCCACCAGTTTAACAACAGTAAAATGTGGTAACATTTCACAGGAAGCAAAATCTATTTGTCATCACTGTATTTTTTGAGTGATTAAAATATCCACCATATTGCCATCTCACTTTCAGACATAGAATCCCCGTCCCCATATAAACCTTGAGTCCTAACCATGCTATATTACATTCATCTGTTTGGTTTGATAAGCTCCAAGAAGGAATAATAGGGAAACAGGGCATCACAGTGCACGACATTTCACAGTTCAGTTGCATCTCAGCCAACAGGCAGACTTGTCCAAGCTGCAGACATCTTTCACCTATTTAAGATTCTGAGATGCCATAGATGGAGTTTTGGAGGCTGTGTCCTTTCAGTCATGCTGTTCTGCAATTAAGCAAGGGTCTTCCTAACCTCCCCATTTTCTCCCACCACCTTCTGGATCCCCCTCTTAAGCACACTCTAACACTTGAACTACATTAACCAAAACATACACTTAGAATTTCATTGACTGATTGCTTTACTGCACTTTAAATGGCCTAGCATTGTGTAACTGAAACAGTGTAAATCATGCCTTACATGGGATACAGTAGGATGTGATGTTTGGAGAAAGGAAAATATGCTTCCCTATAGAAGCACCAGACACTAAACCATCTGGGTTGTAGAGGAAAAAAATTTCAGTCATTCATTCTGATGTTTTGTCTATGTAGCACCAAACATCTGGAAGCTGGGTGACAGACCAAATTTTTCACTTCACATCCAAATGTTTTCACATTATGCTGCAACAACTTAGAGAAGTCAGCTATATTGTAAAGAGTTTAAATAGTTTTACTATTAAGTTTTGAGCCAGAATTGCCAAATGAAACAGAAGGAGGCTTCGGTTGCTTCTCTATGCAATGTTCTAGTTAGAAAAAACAAAAAAGCTGCGCATGTCTTTTTGCAACTCAGCTGTAAGAATTAAAAGAACTATGAAGGAATTTCCTAAGAAATACTGAGTGTATATCACTGAAAATACAGTTTGGATTCTGTTGTTCAACAGTTGAAATGTTCACATTTCGCAAATTCAATTTAATAGTGGGGCAGTAAAAAGCAATCTTTCTGAACAATAGTTGCTCAACAGCTGAGGAGTTTTACTCCAAGTGACTGTGAATACATTTATTCCTTCCACATAAATATAAATGCATGATCTATAGGTTATCAAGGGTCTAATGCAATTTGCAAGAATTTTCAGACTTTAAAAATGCGTATTTTGAGAAATGATTTTATCAATGCAAAAATGAAAAAAACTTCATTCAGTGGAGGCTTGAACACTTGTCACAAGAACATAGCGAGAAATGTTTAAATATTCTGCAACACAATCACTTAAAGATATTTTCTATTGTTTGGAGAACAGCGTTTTCTCATCTGCTCCACATTAACTGACACGGGATCACATGTTTGAGGACATGTTCAAAACCTATTTCCTTGTATTAGAAGACACAGCCACCATTCACCCTAGCCTCTCAACTGCCAACAGGCTTTGCGGGTATTTCTTATGCCATGAAAATCCCAATATATTTTTCATTATTTCCGCAGAGGCACACAGAGTGTGTACATTACACACAGCAGTATTATTGAGCTGAATTGGCCCGGTGCTGCATTTTTTGCTGACTCAGCACACGGTTTCTCTTTCCCATATTACTAAAACAACTTTCCTCTGGGGTAAAAACTTTGCAGAAAAGCAAAGGCGCATAGAAATACAGAGGGGTCTTATTTTCACCCTTAATTATGCCAAGTCCAAAAGCAAATACAAAAATCTGACCAAACTCTTTGAGGCTTATGCAATTAAAAAAAAAAAAAAAGTTCCCTCACTGCTTCTGCTCCCAAGAACCCCGCCCTGTTCCCGTGAGAATTCCAGAAAGTTGGAATACAGCTTGTTTTTCGCCAATAATTTGCACTCGACCTCTTTGCTTGCTCTGATGCAGGTATCCTGGTATTTTTTTTCCTCCGCTTTATGTGCAGTACTTTAAGCAACGCAGGTCAGTCTTATATTTTATTGACTCGCGCCAGAAAAGAGTTCTTAAAGAGTTTCGCACAGAGGAGGTCGCAAACCCAACACCGGTACACTTTTAGGGTCGGGGTGCCAACACTTGTTCACCTTCTCTGCGTGATACAGAGGCGCGGGAACTTCAGCGCCGTGGGTTTGTGAGTGTTCACCGGATCACAACCTACTGCCTTACACATCGAAGGTTCTGGAGGTTTGCTCTGGGTTCCCTGACACGCTCAGACGTCTGGTGGCCGTGGGAAGCGCTGAGCTCCAGATGAGCTGGAGGGACGGCCGCAGGCAGAGCAGTGCGAACCTCCGGTCTTGCTCACTGCCCCCACGGCCCCGTGACCCGCTCCCTAATCAATGAAAATGTCGTAGGAGGCCAGGCCCGCAATTGGCATTCCAGAGAGCGAGGACCACCAGCCGAGCTTTAAACAAGTGCAGATGTGACAGGCGGGGGACACCGAGGAGGGAGGCCTCCGCGCCCCTCACCTCACCCTCCGCCCAGGCCGTGCGCCCGCCGGCTGCAGGGTCGCCAAGGACGGGGTGCGCACCAGGGATGGTGCAGGGCAGGGAGGCCCCGAGTTTGAGGGCAGGGCGGGAACGGTGTGAACCCTCCCGTCCTCGCCGCCGCTCCCCTAAACGGCGGGAGAGGCCCACCGCGGCTGACTACGGGGCCTCTCGGAAGTCCAGGCACCGGCTGGTCCGGGCGGCCTCGCCTTCCTGTAGCAGGGAGGCCGGACCTGGCTGTGACTGAGTCCCGCACTCCGCGCAGACACGCACCTTCCCCGGCCCCACCCGGAGCGCGACGCCGAGAGCCGGGCGCGCCCGCAGGAGCGTGAGGTCACCCTGCGGGCAGGCGAGCGCCCCGGAACCGCCACCCTCGGGCGCGCGGCCCCAGGGCTGGAAGAAGGAGCCTTGCGCTCGCGGTGTCGGGCCCAGCGGGAGCCTGACTTCCCGCGGCGTTCGCACCCACCCGCGACCCTCTCGCCCAGGGCGCCCTGCTCAGCTCGGACTCCCGGTCCGCGCGGCCGCCCTCCAGCCCGGGCCTTCGGGCCCGCAACCCTCCCCCCTCACGCATCCCCGCCGCGGGTCTCCACGGTGCCACCCTTGCCGCTCAGGAGCGCGGCGGAGCTCGGAACTGGGTACCGTTTGGAAGTGGCCCAGGTCGCCGCCCGACCTGACGCCAGGCCCCGCGCCACCCTGGCCCTGGCGTTCCCTTTGCGCCCGGTCTCCACCCTCGGCGCCCCGGGAGCAGCGTCCCTCGGGAACGGTGGCTCCGGAAGGGGTCTGCGCGGCCCCTGCGCCGCCGCCGGTCGCCTTCGGGTGCGCCGTAGACGCGCGCGCTGGCGCTTACCCTGCAGCCAGCGCCCAGGAGACGCCAGACACCCCGCGCCCACGGAGGCTCAGAGCTCGGCAGGGTCCGCGCCGCCGCCGCCCCCGAGGTCCCTCTTCCGCTGCCCGCCCGCGCTGCGCGAAGGGCTCCGGGCGGAGCCGCCGGCGGCGGCGGAGGTCGCCGCAGCCCCGCACTGTCCGCCGCACAGGGCCGAGCCTCGCGTGAGCCGGGTGGGCACCGCACACCCGCACCTGCGCCCACCTCGTCACTTGCCTTTCCGTCTGCGCGCGGAAATGTCACCGGCTGCACGCAATCGACAATTTTCGGAGAACTGGACACCGACCAGAGAGCCAGGACAGGTCTGAGCGCCGAGGCGCGGGAGCGCAAACTGGCCGAGACCGACCTGGCTTGGCTAAGGGACTCACTGACCCAACCCGAGAGGCGGCAGCAATGGGTGTGCGTGCGGAAAACGGAGTGACAAAGTGATAAGGCAGCTTTGAGTTATTTCGGAAAGCTACCGAACCCTTAATCTCTTTCTGTAGACATAGCAGGACTTGGAAATGGCATTTGCAAGCCAAAAAACCAAAAAATTTGCATTTATCGGTATAAGCCCTCTCAAGAGAGACCAACACAGACATAGGAGAGCATGGGAATTAAATGCAGGGCGATGAGATGAGTGGACCGGACACCAGGGAGCCGTTCGCGTGAATTCTTTAGTTATTTTTTTAAAGTGCAAGAATTTGTCTAAAACTTTCCTGCAGCAAATAATTCCTAGATAATATAGTTACTTTCCTGATGCGAGGATTCTTTGGCGATGGGTACCTAAAACAGCGTTCACGTGGTTTGCGACTGTGTACCATCAGCTGCAGGACAGAACCAAGCTAAAGAATAGCGAAGTCCCCTTGGGTAAATACTTGATTCCATCATCTAAAAATAGTTGTTGGTTTGCATCGTAATCTAAATTTTACAGGGCTAAGCATAGCAGCCCTTTCATGAAGTGTATCTCAGCTTTCCTAGGATTCCCCCTTCCCAAATGTAGACAAACTGCAGTGTCAGTATTTTGCTCTCCAGGAGGAATAAACTGTCCTTTTCCTCCGCCTGAAATGCTCAGGAACGGGATGTGCTAAGCATATATATGAGAGCATTTAGAAGACTGCAGGTGTGGGCTGATTTGAATTACTTGGTTTTGTGTTTTTTTAAGGGTCAGATGTAGGATCTGGTTTTAGGGAGGGCAGAAAAGAGTAAGATTTCCGGAGTGAAAATGCCTGTGTGTCCAGCCTCAACAGTAGGAGATAATGCAAACCTGACCAGGAAGGAGCCTGGAAAACGATGTGCCTATCACGTGCTTGTCATTAATCAAAAATTATTTAATGTTTTCATTTGACTCTGCCATTTTGAGAATTTTCACAAATAAGCAATTAGTGTGGCAATCAGTAAAATCTTCTATGGTTTCTTACTCATTCAGTGGTACAGTAAATTATCAGGCAGTAGTACCCTTATTTAACTTACTCAGTATTTACAGGAATATAGTATTTGTAGGAAAGTAATAGCTAGAGAATTCGTAGTGCGCCTCAAAATGATGTGCAACAATTTCACGGTTAATTTTTCTAAATCAGTAAGAAACACTAGCAGAATCACTCAGGAATACATTTTAAAAAGAACCGTTTTGAAACAAAGAACTAAATTTAGGAAGCAAAATGAGAACACTCTTAACCATAGGTTAATTTAACCAATGTACCCCAAGATAATGGTTGAGTGTATGGTTCTTAAATGATTCTCTGCGTGAAAACTCATTGGACATTAAAAACCCTGTGCTAAAACACGTAAAAAGCACTGTATTAGGAAAGATGGTTTGTCTTATGTAACTAGAAGTCCTTGTAAACCAACAAAAAAAAAAAAACCCTAAAAGCTATGTTGGTATTTTTATTCTCTAAATATCGATAATTTAAATTCCTTGAATATAGTTGAGCTTATAAAGTTGAATCATAGGACATAAAAGCTACTGGAGAAACTTTTTATACAAGAATGTAGATCAGTAGTAGTTTTAAGTCAACAATAACTAGATTTCTGTGTTGTAGGAGAGACAATAAATCTGTCTTCCATGATTTTCTAGCCAGCTTTTAATATGAGATAAAATATAGCATATAAACATCCTAGAGATCTGTTTTATTATAAGGAAATAATTTTCTTTGCTGTCAGGGCACATTTTTATTATATTTTTGAGAGCTGTTAAATTTGATGACTGAACAACTCAGACCACTCATAATATTTCACTTCTGAGAAATGCATTTAAGAATACAGAATCAGTGGCATTGATATTGAACTTTCATAACCAAGAATCTGTACATAGAACAGGGAATAGATGCCAATAAAAATTAAATACCAAGATTCAGGTGGAGAAATACATTAAGAATTATGCTTGGCAGAAAAATAATCTATTTTTCCAACAATTCTTAATGTCTGTCCTTTATGAAGATGAAGTTTCTCAGGGATCCCTCTTAACTCCCTCCTATGTTTGCAGCTGTGTGTGTGTTGTGCCTTTCCTTCCTTCCTTTCTTTCTTTTCTTTCTTTCTTTCTTTCTTTCTTTCTTTCTTTCTTTCTTTCTTTCTTTCTTTTTCTCTTCCAGTCTCCATTTAGCCTTTACAAGGAAAAGAAATAAAAGGAGGATAAAAATCTTGAGCTACTCTGATACACAGAAGGACTTAGAGTTTATTAATTGGAGAATTTAGCTTATCCCCCTCTCTATTCATCTGAAATTAATTAAGTGTGTAGAATTACAAGGTGGGTGTATCCGAGACAGCAGGCCCTTCTCGGACTAATCAAAAGGGCACATGTTGAATGAGCACAATTTAGTTAAGGTTAATCCAGTGAAGATGATACCTCACTGGTCTTAATTACTCTAGGTGATAGATTGTGGAACGGGAAAATAGGAAGGAAGGGAAATTCTGTCCTACTGAATACCAGGATTTTCTAATTTAATTTAGTTCTTTGTTTTCACAGAAGCAAACAGTTTCATTTAGAAAGCAGGACCACACTCCTGGGCTTCTTGTTTAAGATGGATAAAAGGAAAAAAATAGTAATTGCATTGCATTTTTAAAGAGAAATGAGTGGTAACCAAACAAGTAGGTTTTAAAGGTGTTTTCACGAATGTGCTTTTAATTATACACAATGCAAGTTAGAGAACTTTATCACAGCTCAGTGGATTCTTTGTGACTTCTGCTGGTAGTGGTTACTGTTTTGAACTCTCTTCTGAGTGCCGAGAATGGTCACTCTGCTGACATAAAAAGACATTTTTGTACATATAAGATTTCAATGATGATGTGAATACATCTGTATTATTTGAAATAATACAATTTTAAATATTAACAAGTATACAGCTAATCATCATGGATGAATTGCACAATTGTAATATTGTGCAAAAGAAGCCAGAGGCAACAATGCATACTTTATGGCCCCACTTGCAGAAAGCTCTAGAAAGACTAATCTGCAGTGTTACCAGACAGGACAGTGGTTACCCTCAGAGGAGTCGTGGGTCAAGTTTCTGGGTGCTGGAAGTGGTCTGTTTATTGAGCTGGGCCCTGGTTTCACAGGTGTGTTCACTTATAAAAATTCATTGCATTTATGAATTTGCAAACTTATGATTTATGCATTTTCTGGATATATGTATTCTTTTCAATTAAATATTTACTTTTCAAAATGAAAGTGAATAGGAGAAAAAGTACTAAGAAGCAAAAGAGTAGACTTTTGGTACAGTACATTTTTAAAAGACAGAAGTGTTGGGACTGAGGGCTGAGGGCATAATTTTGAGAGAAAGTACACAAACTTAGCAAAATATTATAAGCAAGGTTTGAATGTATCCACTTCACCATTTAATACTGCAAATGCACAAATACTCAGATAATGCCTCAGTGTCCATTCACTGAAGGGGTCTCTTTTGTTCTTTTCCTCGTTGTTTTGTTAAAGTTGAAGACTGATTAGGGTGTGTAAGAGTCTTGGCCCTTGTCTCTGTATAAGACCCAGCATCCTCCAAGCTAGTTTTCTTCGTGCAACATGCATTAAAAAATCATCAGATCATTTCCTCATTTTTGGTTTTTTGATATATTTTCTGCTCTAGAAGAGGTATTTGTTTCTGATTTATTAGCATTTGATCCCCTCGTTTCCTGTCATTGATCAAGCCTAATACTTAGCTCAGCTGATGAGTTTAATATGAAATCTGATATTTCAGGAAGACAGAAGGTTGGACACATTTTTAATAATTTTTTGGTCCTTCATTTTTTTCAGAGTTTGATGTGCACATGAAACACCTATCAAATCCTGAAACTGTATTTATTTTTCACTGCATCTTCCTTGTAGAAAATTTTTTTGGAAGTAAACATGTATTTATCAATAAAGCAGATGTTTGTCAACTGTCATCTGCATCCTGTCCTCGTATATACATTTACACTCTCTGACTAAAGCAGCCTCCACCCCACTACTGGCGGGCTGTCTGCCATGCAATCCCCAGTGAGGTCTCCGTTGATAAGGTCAACCCCTTGGGAACATCTGTATTTGATCAGTTTGCACAAAACGGAGGCCTTCCTAATACTGGACTTCCCTGCAGTCAGCTACGACAATAGTTGATTCACCACTGTCCCGTCCCCCCTCGGGAAAACTTTTTTTTCTCCCTCCAGAGACTATACAATGCCTAGACTAACTCCTCCCCTCAGGAGCCCAGGGCAGTTTCATAATTTCCCAGGTGGCATCGCACTGACGGGAGAATTTCCCATCAACAGGGAAAATGTCATTCTAATTGTTGCTGATTTATTTTTCTCTGTCCATTTTGATGCTAAGAAAATGTAACAAATAGAATCTGTTAAAAAAAAAAAATAGTCATGAACACGTCAGTACCTCAACTGCTCCAGCCTCTGGTAGGTCAGGTCAGCTCCCTGTGCTGCCGGGTGTGTATAGGGGAGGAGTGGCATCCTGTATGTGGAGGTTTTCTTTTCTCTTTCTCTCTGACCATGCTTTCCACATTATATCTTCAACAGGTTTCCATCAGAAAACCTGAAGCACAGACACCTCTTTCTTTAAATAAAAAAATAGTTTTTAGGATAACATCATAGCACCTAGAAAGTATTTTGATAGTTGGAATGTATATCTTAATCACCTCAATAAAAGAATGATTGAAATACAAAAGAAAATTTGATGAAAGCTATTGTGTAGCCTTTATTTCCTCCACTCTGGGGAATGAACACAGGACCATCTCTCTGAGCTATATCCCCAGGGCTTTTTATGTTTCATTTTGAGCCAAGATCTTGCTAAGTCACTTAGTTACTCAAGCTAGACTCAACCTTGCCATATTTCTTTTCAGCCTCCCAGATGCTGGGATTACAGGCATATGCCACCATGCCGAGCTATGGTGTAAATTTAAATCAAACATAAACCTTAAGATAGCATGGAAGAAGTTCCATTAAAACTTGAGACATCTTCCAATTCATACTGGTAGAGCATTTAGAAAATCCCCACTGAATTGTTTACATCATTTTTAAACCATATTTTTAAACTGTTGAGGGTCTGACTGTCCTTCATTCACAAGAAGGGTTGAGCAAGAGGCTGAAAGATGGTTAATCACTTCTTTTCACTGAAGGTTTTCCCAGGTTATAGGTACTAAGCAGGAAGTGAGTGACCCACAAGACAGTGCCTATCTTTGGATGCCGTAGGTCTTGTTGAATAAATACCTGAAAATGTAAATAATGGAGGAAAGTAGGACATTTTACATGGTCAGTAAGCTGCTATATGAGAATCGCCCTTCCTTCCGTTGAGTTAAGCAGTCAAGGTGCACATCATGGTTTGAGGCCCAGGTTTGAGTCTGTGGTGCTCCCTCAGGTGTCTGACACGCTTACTGACCTGTCCCCCATGCTCTGCAGTGCTGGCATCTGAAAACCTACCTCCAAGTGCTGTTGGGACTGGGCTGAGGCTCCTTGCTTGGGAATAAAGTAGCACCAGCTCCTTGTTAGGAGGATGAAATGACACAGTGCATCAGAGGTGCCGAAGGCACGCTTTGAGCTTACTCTGTGCGGTCAGCCTGCCCTCTGGAATCACCTCGTCCTCCTGGGGTTGGTATCTGTGCATTTGCCTGGATGAAACGACTTTGTAAATACTGCAGTGAACTGCTTCGTAAATCCTTGCTGCTGTCGTGTCTACTGGCTCTCCTAGGGCAACCTGATTCTCAGAGCGACTCATATCGCTGTGTTTTCCCCCACAGAACAAAATAACAAACTGTTCAAATAAAGGGATGGCTTTTTCCTCCAGAGGACTAATTTTAAAGGGCTTGCAATAGTTGTAGAAATCCTTCTTGGCACCAAGACTTTGCAGTGTTTAGTCCCTAATGTCAATATCCTGGAAAACTTGACCTGGAAGTTTTCATAGTGCCATCTGAATGACTCAAGTGACTTTTCTTATCTCACATTTTCACCTCATGCTAGACCCAAGGCCAGGCAGTCGGCTAGTCATCTCTACTTCAGAGTTGCTCTATGGCCAAAGGACACCCTTTTCCTTCTTCCAGAAATCTTGCACTTTCCATTTCAGAACCTCTGCCTAAATTCTTCTCTCTCTATGACCTCTGAGTCCTTCTCATGATCATTACGATGCAGTGACTTCATTTCTCAATGACTCAGTAGCTGTCTTTTCTATATGGCCCCCCACTCCTCTTTTCTTTCTTTCTTCCTTACCATGACATGGGCATCTCTGCCAGCTGGCTTCAGAATCATGATTGTCACCATCAGGACTGTAGGGACTAAGAGTCCTGATACTCATTCTTCCCCACATCTTTCCCTTTGCTTTACTGCCCATGTCAACCTTTCTGTCACTTTGACCTTTACTCTGCCTCTCTTCTTGGGCATTCCTATCCCTGAGACTCACCTGTCACTACTTGAAGGGTGACTGGCTTCTGGGGGTGAGGAAGGAGAGACAAGAACTGTGATTCCTAGTCACACTGGTTCATCATGTCTTCTTTCTATTAAGATGGTTCAGGAACCTTCCAGAACCTTCCAGAACTACCCAAATGGTAGGTAAAGAAATGGTAAATTTTAAGTGAGGAGGAGTCATTTGCAGGAAATGAGCCTGCTCATCCAAAGGCATGGTGTTCATTCCATGTGAGCCTGCCACACTGTCCCCTCTGCTGCTATGGAAACACATTCCCTTGTGTCTTGTGCTCCGGGATTTTTCTTGACGAGGGCTGTGCCTGATTCAGTTCTTTATAGGACCTGGCCTATGGCTGTCATTGGATTAAAAGTCCTGTGACCATTTGTCTTGGTATGTCAACTTCATTGGATTAAGAAACGCTGCAGATTAGCAGAATATGCTCCTGGGTGTCTCTGGATGGGTCATGGAGCTATGACCTTGGGTGCTATGTGGCCTCTCACCCTTGTGTCTCCGGCACAGTTCTTCTGCTCTGCTCCCAGCCACCATGAACTGACTGCTCTGCTCTTCCATGCTCTTCCTCCATGAAGCTCCTGACTTGATGCCAACCGACTACAGACTGAATCTCCCAAAACCATGGCCTAAATTAAACACTTCCTCCAGGTATCATGTCTCAGTGACTAGCAAGTCGACTAACACAAGCCTCATTCAATTTTGTTAAATGTAATTGATATCGAATGTAAGACAATTTGGGGTTGCCCTGAATAGTGAAAGAACAGGCCCAGTGGTGGTGAACCTATTGGCACATGTGTCACAGAGTACTATTTGTATTATTGAAGGTCCTAAAAGGTTTCCTGTCACTGATTATAGTTTCTCTACTCCCAAGATGGAAAAGAAATAGAGAGCTGTGTAAGATCTGTGTAGTGGAAGAAGTCGGGGCGCTGGAGGGTCACCTCCTTGGAGTAGGCCTTCTCCTAGAAGTCAAGCTTATCATGTCTGTGGGGCTCTGAGAGATAGAAGGACGAATCATAATTTCTACTTCAATTGATGTCCACTTTAATTGTTCAAGCAATTAACATTTAGAAAATCTTCATATACTACTGAATAATAACTCAGAAATATCAACTAATTGGATTACTCCCAACAAGTAAACATTTCTTGCACTTTTGAACAACTAAAATCTTCCTGATTTGAATATATCAAATTCTAATTGCTTAAATGCCTTAACAAATAAATTGACAATAATTTGATGATTATAAAACCCATTAGTTCACTTACACTATGTTTGGTTTCCAAAGAGCCAATATCACACACTGAAATGTGATTCTTCTTTTCATTGTTTTTAATGCTAATTGTTCATTTCTCAGTTCTTCATGTGGGGTATGATTTTTCACTAATCTAACCTAACAAGTCAGAGTTCTCTTTTCAGATAGCTGAGCTGGCAAATACAGTGAGTGGCTATAATTCAGAACAGGGACAAGCCACTAAAGTATACTTTCCAATGCGATGCTACTCAAGGGCTCTGCATTGCCTGCTAGGCAATTAGACCTATGGAGACTGTTCATTACAGCAGAACTGTCTATTTTATAAACTCTGACCACATACAACGTTATGTTTTGGTCTTAATTTTTTTTCTCAAATGGTGCTTGTTCTGAGTATTCTGATAATAGTACAGTCTGATAGAAGTCAGCTTTGGACTGCCTCCTCTTCCAATCTTCCTTTCATATTATAGCAGGTATAAGCTGATTTTGCAATTGCTGCTTCTCAGTGTGTTCTGGCCTGGTTCCATTTTAACTCAGACATTTGATGAATTTGGGTTACCAAAACTATAGAGTTGCCGAATTGATACTCCATTCTCCACTATGACAAGAACATTGGACAAAGAGCTTTCCCTGAGCTTCCCTGCCCCAGAATATGACTCCAAAATCCAGTCACCTCCAATCACTTTTGATGCTTGGACTGTAAATGGAAAAATGTATGTTACAGAAAACCAGGGTTGTGAGACTTCAGGAGACCATGTGACTGACTTAAACTAAAGTTAGTTAAATCCTGCAGTGGGTCACATGGGTTCTTGAAGGATGATAGGATTAGACTAGAATAAAAGGAGAAAGGGGCAGTCAAAAGAGAGAGGAAAACTTGAGCAAAATCTCTGCAGCAGGAATATATTGGTCTCAGTGGGACTGAAATAGCGACACAAAGTATAAATATTCAGGAAAATCTAGAGGTTGAGATGACCACCAGATGAGGCATACCAATTTACTATAAAGAAATGGGGCATCTCTATTATGGCAGTTGTCTGTGACTTAAACATTTTCCCTACTCAATGATTGTCCATGAGATTTCTTCGATGATACAAATTAGCAACCATCTGCTCTCTGCTAGAAGCTGGAGGGGAAGGCTGTCGCCTACCAGACACTAAGGTTTATGAGGACAGTGACTTCTTTCCTCTTCTTATCCAGCTCTGCCCTCTTGTCTGCCTTTTTATTGCTGTATAACAACATTTAGTTACAAAACAGAACAAGCTGAGTATGGTGACGCATGCATGTAATCCCAGGACTTAAGGTGAGGCGGGAGGATCACTGTGAGTGTGAGGCCAGTTTGGCCTACATAGTGAGTTCAAGGAGAGCCTGAAAGACATAATGAGACCCTTTCTCAAACAGACAAATAAGACCCATGAATTTATTTCTCATGCTTCTTTCTGTTCCACATAGTATCACCAGAGTTCCTACTTGGGTACATCCAGCAGCTAGGTGGCTGTGCTGGAAGGCCAAGGAAGGCTTCACACTCTGTCTGGTGCCATGTTGCTTCCCCACGTGGCTTTTCCTCCTAGTGTAATTTCTCTCCATGTGGTAGTTTTAAGGTGGTCAAACTTTTCCCATGGCTTCTGGCTTCCAAAAAGGAGGAAGCTAATACTTCCTTAAGAAAGTCTGAGTTCGAGAGTTCCAGAATGTCATTGCCATAGCATTCCATGGATCAAAGCAAGTTACAAAGTCTGCCCAAGTAAAATAGATCTCTTGCTGGGAACAGGAACACGCACAGAGGAGGAGTTTGGTGGTCACTACCTTTGAGGACAATCTACTCCCTCTCCTAACTGTACCATGGTTATTGATGCAAGTTGCTGAGGGCCTTAAAACAACAGCAGGCAAACAGACTTCGGGAGCAGCACCAATCCCCACACCAGGAGGTGGAATTTCCTCTCCATGAGCAACTGGCAGCTCTGCTTGCTTGACTTTTTACTACGGACCTTTGGTCACTACTGTTTCTCAAGAGTGAGTTCCCTTGGGATTGGGGCTCACCTGTTCTCTCCTACGCCTAACTAGACCTTGAGTTAAGCTAATAGATTCTGAAGGAAGTCAAATTTGTATAAAATTCATGCAGTCACATTTCCAGAGCACTAACTAGAGGTCTGGAGTTATAGCAATGAACCAAGTCCCCACACCTATGGAGTTTATATTATTATTAGTAGGAATAGCAAGGGCATGTTAATAATACCAACAGTGTCTCTTATGAATCGAGAGCCAATTCTTTCTCTGTCAGGTACTGTAATGGTTTATAGTTTGTGAATTGTACAATGTTTTCATACATTGTGTTCTTTCATCCTCTCAGCTACCACATAAGAGAGAAATTATTATTGTTCTCATTTTACAGAAGAATAAACAAAGGCTTTAAAGAGTTTTGTAATTTTCTCAAACCCCAGAGTGCATCAGTGACAGAACCAGCACCCAAGCCTGGAACTATGTAACTCTAAAGTGGGGCCCATGACCTCAATTCTGTTACTGGCTCCATGTGTGGGATGCTAAGTCTCAACATCATAATGTTACCAAAGCAAAATGACTAGACAAGCACATTCAATTGTGTGTGTGTGTGTGTGTGTGTGTGTGTATGTGTGTTCATACACAGGTGTAAAAGAAGGCAGATGGTATTGGGAAATCTAACAACTCTGTTATAAAGCTGTGGTCCCCCAAATGATCTGCAAGCCAAAACTATTTTGCTAACACTATTAGCACATTTCTTGTCTTTTTCATTCCCATTCTGTTATGAGTTCTAGAAGTTTCTGGCATATAATCTGACAACAGATGACATAGAAGGCTATATGGAAATCAAGCTGATTTCTAATCAGTCAAAATTGAAAATATTTTCAAAACTGGAAAACAATGCCAGGCTTCTGTTTTTTGTTTTTGTTTTTGTTTTTGTAGTTGTTTCTTGATGTGTAATTATTTTCATCGAAGTTTTACTCATACCAACATATAATGGGTTTGTTGTTATTTTAATGAGGTAGTAAATATTTTAAATTTCCACAGCCTTAATTGCTAACATGAAAACTATTCCTAGAGGTAGTTCACAGAAACAAAAGCTTATTGGAGTTCCCAGTAGTGTGCGAAATGAAAAGGAATGCTTGAACCAAAGAGCTTGTGAACCACTGTTGAAATGTGTTGCAACTGGGGGAAAGAAAGTTGCAGCCTAAAGGTGTAAGTCTTTCTCTTGAGTTCTTGTTAACATTTTCAAAGATCCAGATCAGGTGTAATAAGATTCTTTTGGCAAGTGCTGAAAGGAGAGAGCTCCTTGAAACCACCAAGAATGTCCTGAAAGTGTGTCAAGTAGATTTTGTGGGGGGAGGGGATCAATACTGAGAACTGTACACAGGATCCCTTGCTCGTGCTAGTCAAGTGCTCTGCCATTGAGCTGCACACTCCGTTATCAGGAGCACTTGTAACATTTCCCTACTTCTGCAGCCCAAATCCCTGGCAGTTCAAGCGTGAAGCACACTTCACAAATGGTGCATTATGGCAGTAGCTCTGGAGACTGAGACCCTAAGGCTCTGCTGACTGAGACACTCATTTGCATTGGAGAGTGACACTTCAGAAGCTGCATGCCCTAACAGTGGAGGACTTTGGCTCTGGGTCTTTCTCCAAATACCCAATATCTATACACGGATTTGGTTCTAAAAAGAGCATGGGCAAAGCACTAAATGCTCATATCCTGGTTACCCAGAGTGGCTCACACTTGGCTTATCCCTGGTCTCTAAACGATGAAGGATGAAGTCCTGTGAGCTGGATGCTACACATGAGGAAATACATTGCTTCTTTACTATTAAGCAAGTTCCTGGATTTTAACCCTAGCTGCCTATATCTGGGATGGCCAGTCTCACTGAGCAACATGACTGGACCCAAGTCACACATTTAATTTTTTTCTAAAACTTCTTCATTGTGACTTTGAAGATGTGAATGAATATGTACATAAGTGACCTGGGCTACACAAACTTGCTGCACGATCACCTTCAAGTTGAGGAGCAGAAGATGCCTGCAGACTGGGAGCCACACGGAACCAGCGTCAGGCTAAGCTGTGAAGTTGGCTAACGGGTTCAGTGTATTAATGGAGAATATCTCTGAAGTGGGATTCCAGGCCCCGAGAAAGGTGACACCAAAGGAAAAAACTCAGAGCCTGAATCAGGAGGGAGGAATCATTGTTTCCCTTTAGGAAATGGGCACTATGGTTCTCTTTCCTGTCTCTGCATCAGCACCTCTTTCTTTACCTATTTCCTACTTTGTGCTTGTTTCTTCTGTTTCCTACTTTTCCTGTTTTCACCATCTTCTCTTCAAACACCTTCAATGCCTTGCTCTTGGAAGCCATAGACTTGACATCATCCTGCTGGAGACCCAAGCAGTGGAAAGCTCTATTAGCCATACTCAGAAGTGGAAGGCAATATGTGGGGTGGGCTGGGGGTGGGGACTTAATTTAGCAAAGTGCCTTCAGTTTTGGAAAACGAGACGCATGTGAATCTCATCTCGTGTAGACTCTCTTTAATTTGATTAGTATGATGATGCTATCTTTACACAACCCTAATCACAGAGATGAGCATATCTTAATGTTTAGCGTCATGCCAATCACACATGGAGTTGTTGACCGTGCTTGTCTAAAAGGTTCCTGAGACTACAAAGTCCTGCGTCTCTAACAGGGGAATCCTGACAGACTGAGATAAGTGATATTCAGGCAAAAGACCTCTTCCAGCCCCTCTCTAATTACACCGAAAGGGCACATCTAGTCCAATTATGGAGAAGGCAGCCTGGGTTGATTTTCATCTGCCTGCAGGATTTGCCTGTCAACTAAAATGACTTCCCGTAAGTTGCTTTCTCCAACCAAGTGCTATTGGGTTTTATGTTTCTTTCTTTTTGAACTGAACCTTGCTCCAACAATAAATTACCTTTTATTAAGTGCCAAAGACCCCATCCTCATGAGTGAGGTGCCTCAGTCACTCTATAAGTAGAGAATTAGAACAGCACTCCTTCATCCATTCATCCATCCATCCATTCATGAAACAGTAAGAGAGGAGAGGGATTGAGCTCTCCAGGGGAATGTGGCAAGGGTCTACAGCTTTTGGCTGGGAGTGTCTGCTTTTGGCAGTCAGAGTCTGTCAGATAGGCTTCTTCAACTCATGGTAAACAACTAACTTCTGGAATGGGAGAGAGGTGAAAGCAAAGGACAAAAGCCTACGCAGTGGTGGCAAACCTAAGGTACATGTGTCACAGGCGGCTGTTTGTTATCATGGAGAGCTCTACAAGGTTTGCTGTCATTGGCCCACAGGCTCCATAATGTCAGTTTACCGCTCAGAACAGTATGGAGAAATGCCTGTTTCTTCTCTGCATCTTCTAGAATTTACCAGAAAAAGGTCCAGATCTGAGACGTAGTTTGGCTTCCATTGCTAAAACATAGAGAAAAGAAAGTCCCTGAAAAAAGGATATGTGGAGGGCCTGGGTCACAGCTCAGAATAGGGAAGCAAAGTCTCAGGTGACTTTTGCAGGAAAGCTCAGGGTTTCCTCAGTGCCGTTCTGTCAGTTAGGATGATGATTTGTGTCTTACAGTGGACTGAAGAATTCTCTAGGTCCAACTTTGGTGCCAGAGGACCAGTGGGCAGGCAGTGCTTAGCCTGGCATCTGGAACAGGTGCTTTGCCCACTCACTGTGAACCTAAAGGTGTAATGGGGGTGGGGGGAAACACAGGACTCCACATTTAGCTCAGAGCTGATGAAGGAACTACTTCTGGAGCCATCTCTGATTCAAAAAGGCTAGGCATCCTGCCTGTCTGAACTGGTGAGGCACTGAGGTTTTACCCAGGGAACACACCCAGCTGTGTCAGGAGGGAGGACCCTGAAGATCATGTTAAATGCTCCCTAGCCCCATTGTTACAGCAGGAGAGCCCCATAGGCCTCAGCTGTGCTAATGCGGCCTGGAAGACCAAGCAACAGATCCCCCTCTTCCCCAAGACGCCACAGGAACCGCCCTCGGAGCTGCTAGCTCAGGCCTCCAGGCTCTTACCACATTGTAAACTATACATTTGCAAATCTCACAGCTAATCCACAATACAGCCTGCATGCAATCCAATATGGGTCTCAGAGCCCAGAGGCACCCTCGTGGCACAGGCAGACCCGTCTTAAACCTCACACTGAAAAGTACAGCCAGTTAGCCAGACTACAAAATATGTAACTTGAAGTCCCTTTGCCATGAGAACCATGTCTCTGGAATTTCCTGGCTTTGGGAGGGCTGGCATTCAATTTCTAACCTTTGCTTTCTGTTCGTTGAGCTCTTGCATTTTATTCCTGGGGTCCTTTCTTTATTTAGCAGGGAAGTGGGGGGAAGGGAGAAAGGAATGAAAGAATCAGTAGAAAAATGAGGCGCCTGACTGAAGCCCATTTGGACCCCACACCATACGATGAACCCCTGGATGAGGCAAGGTGGATGGGAGCCCGCAGACGGCCCCTTCCATCGCCTCCCCACACTGCCGAGGTTTTCCCACAGCCCAGTTGATGGTGCCATAGGGAGGGCAGCTGTCAAGTCAGGGCAAGAAGGCTAAGATTTGGGGGTCAAAAAATTGTACTTTCAAGTCTGGATGTGACCCATACCCTCTGAGGGAGCCCTGGAAAGTCATCGCACTCCTCTGACTTGCAACCTTCTCCTTAGTAAAGGGGCAATGCTACCTCACTGGGAGTGCGAGGATCAGAGGAACGGAGTAGGAGATAGAGGGCTCTCAGGAGCCAATCTAGAGCTCTGGATCCAGAAATACCTCCTCTCCAGTTAGTGCTGGAACAAATAAAAATACTGATTGATCAACCATTGACTGGGTGTGGCCATGAGACTGGCACCAGGATCCTCCATGACTACACAATTAAGTGCGAAGACCAGCCACCAACGTGCTTGAAGATAACTAACAGGCCAAAAGCATCTTTTGCCAAGAATCAATAAATGTCAAGAATGGCTCAGAAGAGGGAAGAAGGTGCAACGAATAGTGAATGAGAGATTCTTTCAGAGAGAAAAAAGACTTTGAAAATGCTCCTCATGTTCTCTTCGGCATCCTGGGAATATTTCTTGCACCCTAAAATTCTAGCAGAATGTGTCCGATTGAGAACTAAAGAATTTGAGGAAACATCTCCTGATTCAATTGGCTTCAGGGAAAGTGGTGGTTTTTAACCTAACAAGGTATCTTTCCTGCCCCAGGTTTGTAGGTCCTGATGCTGTGGAGAGCAGGGGACAGCTACTGCCTGGTGACTCAAGGCCTTGGGATTTTATCCTTCCGACTGTGCTTCATTTTTTAACAATTATTGAATGTCATCATGTGATTCAATTTCTTGGCTCCTGCCTTTAAAAGCCTGAGATTGCCTCCAAGGGAATTTCTTGTTGATAGCTGAGGCCTTCAGATGGAGCCCAAAGCCACATGTCCCGACTTCCTTGAAGCTCTGGGGTTTGAGCTGCAGTCACCAGGGAGAATTTGAGTTACAACTTAAGAATGCAAATGATATCTTTAAAACATCCAAGTAGTACTGTTCTTGCCTGAAGAACTTCCCCAGGATATCCCTGTGTGACTGTTAGACAACAAAGGCCACATCCTTCAGAGCTACTCTCAACTTGAGTGCTTTCTGAAGGTGATGCCATGCTGAAGGTTTTGATGAAGCCACATTAAAAGTGACTACACTGTGCCTATAGGCAGGGAGTGGCATTTTTGTGACTAGCTGGGTCATTCCATAGTAAAGTAAACCGGGATATATACAGAGATACACTCACAGAGGTAAAACACTACCAGGAAATGTAGCAGTGTGTTTATAGTGGCTGTGTTCATGAAAATGATATGATGGATGATTTCTATTTTTTCTTTATACCTTTATGTGGTGAAATTGATCACTGGAGCCCCCTATAACTGTTAATTTAAAAATAACACAAAAGTTGGGTATGGTAATGAATACCTGTAATCCCAGCACTCTGTGGTGCTGAGGTAGGAGGACTATAATATTGAGCTCAGCCTGAGCAATTTAGCATCTTAAGCAAGACCCTATATCAAAATAAAAATTTTTGCCAAGGCTGGAAACATTGCTCAGTTCAATCCAGTACCACAAAAACAAACCTAAAAACTAAATGTTTTTTTGGACCTAAACCATGGAACTTATATTATCATAAGCAAGTTAACCTTTTAAAAAAATCTGTAAGTTGAAAAGAACTGCCAACTTTAGAGGGCTTTTATGAGAAAAAAAAAACAGGTAAAAAAACTCAGAGGAGAGCTTGATACTTGGAAAATCTCAATAAATTCTAGTTGTTATCATCATCATCATGAACATTCATTTCATGGAATTTAAAAATAGGAGGAGTTGGTGTCATGCTTCATAGATGGCAAAGAGAGCATAATACCAGTAGCTCAGGTGGGACGAGACAGAGTCCAGCATGCTTTGGCACAGGTGACAGTGTCTGCTGATTCCAAATAGGCAGAGACAAAACATGAGAAGTAGTCTTCTCATGTCCCACCGCGAGAGAGTGCAGTGGATTACTTTATTGTAAGGGGTGCTTTGGTTAGGTGTGTTTATTTTTGCTACTAAGATAAAGTCATGTCTTTCTAGTAGGGAGATTGAAGTGGAATTGGAGCAACCACATTCACCCTGACAAGGGTGACTGAGTCATCCTATCAGAATGTGACTGACAGGACAGAAGAAACCTTCAGTGAGATTCTGGACCAAGTTTTGCAGCGAACACATACTAAGAAATGAAATCCCCTCGCTGTCCTAGGAGAGGGAGTTGTTGAAAATAGAGGCTCCTGACTCAAGCACCTGCAGAAGGCAATGATAGAGACAGCTAGTGATCTCCCAATATGCATCTCTTTTCTTCCTTCATCACAGGTCCCTGAATTTTAACCAGGTTGTTGCTTTATCTAGTTTTTGGGTCACGTCTCTAGAAGGGCAGAGTATGGTCTCAATTTGCTCAAATTACCTCCCTGCAAAGGGCAGTGTAAGGATGACCCATCACGTGTCTGAGTTAGCTGTCCTACTCTGCTTAGCACATGGTAATGACTATTGTGTTAAGAAGACAGAGCTCAGTGAGGCCTGAGATGGGCCTGTAAGTGATGAGGCTTCAAGTAGGCTGTAACAAATAGGCAGAAAGTAGAGCTGCATACTGAAAGTGGAGGAGGGCTAGTGCTTTAGGCAATGGCTTTCTGTAAGCGAAGATGGGAAGCAGAAATGATGTGCTACATCAAGGGATCACTGGGGGAGAAAAGTGGGATTGAGGGTGGCAGATGGAAGGCTGTGGGGAAGAGTTTGGACTTATAGAAGGGACCTGTAGAAGGCTCTAAAGGTCATGCAGGTCACGTGCTCTTTGGGGTACAGCTGTCCTCTGCTGCCAGAACCCGTGCAATTCTTTCAGAAGGATTTAGGTGGTGGTGTTATTTCATGGTATTTCTGGGAAGGCAATGTAGAGGCCAACCAACATTTCCCTTTCAAATGAGGCTTATTGCACTCAAAACTGAAAATTGGGGTCAAAGCTGCCACCATAATTACTGCTGTATAAAACCGACCTATGAGTGTACTTTATTACAGTCTTCAAAATATCCCTGACAAAAGTGACCTCTAGGAAAACCAAAGTCTACAAAATGACTGGCCATTTTATCATGAAATTGGTATTTGTGCTAACAATGGCTAACTGCTTAGCCACAGAGTTTAAATATTAAAAAAAATAGAAGGTGCATTCAGCAGGCTGTATGGGGGAATGTCTATGTCTGAGAACTATTTTATGTTCCAGAATTTTCTGAAACAATGTTGGAATATGACTTTCAGAGATAACAATGTCAGCTTCCAAGCAAATTCATAGAAGAAAAGGGAGCTGTGCTTTATATTTATTTTTTCTTTGGTGCTCTTTCAACAGTGTGAAAACATCCTGCTGAAAAGAGGAACCTAAAGAAACACTAAAGAGATTTTTGCTGTTGCTGTGATATTTAGCTCACTCTATAGTATTCTACAGGTGAACATATGGTGATGGATCTTCTTTCCCACTTATGGGTATATTTTATTTCCCTCAATTAAGTTATAATTTTGCTGAAGGAAGTAAACACATTTTCTATTTCTTTGAAATTTACCTGCTAGCACCCAATAGTAGGTCCTTCATCTACCCTATACATGGTTAGCTAGTTAATGCTTTGAGCTGGGAACAATGCAAACCAAAATGCAAAGCCCAAAGTGTGAACAGCATGGACATTTGTTTATTAGCTCACAAGGCAGGAAAATGAGAGGCAGGGCAGAAGCAGGAGTGGTCAGTTGTGCACTCTGACTACACAAAGGACCTGCGCTTATTCTAGTTCTCTCTTCCCTCAAACTAAGCGTGTGGATTTCCTTATCATGATCCACAGTCAAATGCAAGAAGTATCCTTTATCCCTTGCTCTTCTTTTGAGGAGGAAGCCCTGATTCAGGAGTTCATTCCAGATTACTTTTCCTCAGGTCTCATTGTCCAGGAATCAGTCATGCACCCAGGCCCCAGTCACCATTTTGAAACTGTGAAGTAGGTCCATTAACCAGGACACAATGGAGGGGTTAATATTTGAGGAGGCCGACAGAAGACAAGATGGCGGACTGGTAGGTAGCAGGAGAGAGACCCTCTCTGAGAGAGACAGCTCAATACCAGAATAAAACACCCTGGAGAGACCCAAACAGAGAGAGATGGACTCTCACAACCCACAAAGAAACTAAAGCACAAAAGACCGCTCGAATATGAGGTCCTGGGGCTACTATTAGTGAAGATAAGATCAGCGAGCATGGCGCCCTCCTCAAGTGATCCGCACCAAAGCGACTGGCTTGAGCCACCGGAGTGTGGAGCTGAACAGCCCTGCATGTAGCTCGCCCAGACCAGCCCTGCGGTCGACCCACCCAGAGGCACCGTGAATTCCCACCATAGCCGCGCTGAAGTCAGAGGTCGGGGAGCCCAGCAGTTCTCGTGGATGCGGTGACTGATGGGAATAAGACCCTCCCACGGGAAAGGGGAAACTGACTGGATGACATGTTGGATTTGGGCAGGACAGCCCTAACTCCATAAGGAAGTAGCTTCAGCTCGTTGCCCTCCTCGCCGAGCAGATTAGTGGAATCTGCTTGGACTAGGCCGTGCCCCTGAGATCAGTGCACACTGATGCAGTGAAGGCCTGCAAAGGTTGACTGGCCCAGAAGGGAGGAGCTAGCACACACTGCCTGTGGGTGAACTCTAATCTCTGATAACCTATTGAAGAGGGCTAAAGCTCCTAGCTTCCGCCCTCTAGAGGAGCCTTAACCAATAATAAAAGGGTCTGGGAATTACACTGTACACTTGTATGGAAGGAACCAAAAACATGACGAAAGGGAGAAATAAGAAAACACTCCCAGCCCCCAACCCTGAGAACATTGATCCAGGAGAGGTAAATACAAACGAGACTGAGGGCAGCAAAAATGCAACATCAAACACAGTGTTAGCGGACATAAAGAGATATCTTCAGGACCTCGTAAGCGGGACCAAAACTGAAATATTAATTCAAATTAAACAAGAGATAAGTAGATTAATAAAAGAAGGGCTGGGCACCTCTCAAGAAGACACAGACAGAAGAATGGAGGAACACAAATGGAGAGAAA